>JAWPHD010006066.1:0-151228 GCA_037043455.1 Cyrtodaria siliqua
ACACCATCAGCCCAACCAACACCTGCCTGTCTTCCAGATTCAAACAACCGTCTCTGTATTACATCTCCATCCCGTCTTCCAGATTATACATCCAACTCTGGAATAAACATCTCCAACCCGTCATCCAGAATTCTACATCCAGCTAACAGAGCTCTAGATAAGCTGCGTTTCGGCGTAATTTATGCTTACGCACAATAAATGAGCTAGACGCAAAAGGTTTTGTTCTATAAGAAAAACAAATATTTCAGTGTCTATCGAAACAGAAATATCAGGTGTTCAAAATCGTTGTCCGATCTACATCTTCAGAAATTTATGGTTAAGTTCCATTTGTGTTGGATTGTTTCGCACTCATCAATCATGTGTAGGATATGTTCATGTACTATAGATGCAAGACTCGATTAGAATGTTAACATATTCTGAGTAAATATGTTGGCAGATATTGTTTCATTTAATTGACCTAAGTAAAAGGGAACTCAAACAAAACACACAAGTGTGTACACAAACACATAATTTGACAATTTATTTGAAACTGTACAATTAACAATTATTCTGACCGAACTGAAGAAAAAAAGGCGAATCCCAAATAGTAAAATTCTTATCTAGAGCTCTTGCTAAGGGTGTCCGGGTAGCGCACTCCAGTGCAAACCCGGTGTTAGAGTGCGCTACCCGGGTTAGTTGTGCCCTGTCTCGGCGTTGTTATTGAGAGTCGCCCGCTCGTGGTACACGTGGGTCTCTTTCTCCGCGGCACTCCGGTTTCCTCCCACACTATGACAGTGCGCTGTCCATGTCATCGTGCTGTCGTCCAAGAAGCCGGAAGGTTGGTAAATGGTTGTAATATAAAACGTAATTATGCTTTATATTAACAACAAGTCCTAGTCACACCTCCTCGTGGTACCAACTGGAAACTACGGATTCTCCTAATCAGAAAATCTCTAGGCTAAGGTGGCAGGTCGCAATTCAAATATATACACTAATTTATATTCCATTTTTAGCTAGACTATTCAAAGAATAAGAGAGCTTTATGTAATCACCACGGGGTCGGCGTCGGCGACATATATGCTGCCCCCTCCCCACCCCCGCCCTCACCCCCCCCCCCCCCCACATCCCCACTTGAATTACTTTTTTTTTATTTTTTTTTACATATTTCTTTGTTGTTTTAAGTCAATTCTTACACATACGTTGCCGCCCCTCAACCCCCCTCCCCTCCACCCCCCACCCACCACGCTCGAAACTGGACTAATGTCATTTAATGTTATTGTTTTTTACATGATATCTGTTGTTTTGGTACACAGCCCCCCCCCCCCCACACACACACACACACACACACACACACACACACCGGCCTCCCCTTCCCCACCACTCCCAACCCCCGCCCCACCACACACTCGAAACTAGATTTTTTTTTTCTCCATATTTCTGTGTTGTTTTGGTCAATTCTTACACCATACCTATGTTGCCGCCCCCCCCCCCCCCCCCCCTCAACCCCCTACCCCCTCCACCCCCACCTCCCACGCTCGAACTGGCAATATTTTTATTTAATGTTTATTGTTTTTTACTTTTTACATATATCTGTGTTGTTTTTGGTAACTTTCTTACACATAGCTTTCTTACACATATATGTTGCCACTCCACCCCCCTCCCACACATTACAACCCCACCTCCAACGTAGCCACCCCCCCCCCCCCACCCCCCACCCCCCCCACCCACTCGGAAATTCTGATTTTAAACAAAAAAATAATTATTTTTTTACATATTTCTGTGTTGTTTTGGTCAATTCTTACCCATACCTATGTTGCCCCCCCCACCCCGCCGCCCCCTCAGCCCCTCCCATCCACCACCCCCACGCTCGAAACTGGAATATTTTATTTAACTGTTTATTGTTTATTTTACATATATCTGTGTTGTTTTGGTAATTTCTTACCCTCGCTTCTTACACCATATATGTTGCCACTCCACCCCCTCCCACACACTACACCCCCCACCCCCACCGTAGCCCCCCTTCTTTTTTTTTTTACATATTTCTGTGTTGTTTTAGTTAATTCTTAACATATATGTCGCTCCCTCCCCCACGCCCCCCCCCCCCGCTCTCCCCCCCACCCCCCCCCCCCCCACCACATCCCCACTTGAATATATTTTGCATAATTCTGTGTTGCCTTTGTCAATTCTTAAACATGTTGCCCCCTTTCCCTCCCCGCCACTCCTCAAACCCCCGCCCCCACCACACATTCGAAACTAGAATATTTTTATTAATTTTTTGTCTTTTTTACATATTTCTGTGTTGGTTTGGTCAGTTCTTACACGTACCTATGTTGCCGCACCCCCGTAAACCCCCCCCCCCCCCCCCCCCCTCCACCCCACCCCCCACGCTTGAAACTGGAATATTCTATTTATGTTTATTGTTTTTTACATATATCTGTGTTGTTTTTGTCAATTCTTACACATAGCTATCTTGCCCCCCCCCGCCCCCCCCCCCCCCCCCCCCCACCCCAACCCCAATCGAAATATATTTTTTTATTATTTGTTTTACACCATATTTCTGTGATGTTTTGATCCAATCTTACAACCGCTTTATCATACATATATGTTGCTCTCCAACCCCCCCGCCTCTACCCCATCCCCACTCAAAACTCGAATATTTTTTTATTTATTTTGTTTACATATTTCTGTGTAGATATAGTCAATTCTTACACATAGTTATGTTGTGCCCCCCAATCCCACCCCACATAGTTGTAGCCTTGTTTTCTGATGGTATGTACTAGCTATACAATTTATTATCTCTCTGAAAAATCGAATAGTCGAGCTGCGCTGTTCTCCGACAGCTATTGTTCAAATATAATGTGTTAAAAAATGCACCTTAATACTCGTATGTTACCCTTGTAACTCACAACAACTATATCCTAATTTGCTCAGATGGTTTATATTTGAGGAATGTATGGTACGTACCACAGGAAGTTGCATCTTTTGTTACTACCGTCTATTATTATGCCCCCTACACGAAGTGTGCGGGCATATAGTGTTATCCTTGTCCGTCCGGACGTACGTCCAGTGTTATCCGTGTCCGTACGTCCTATTTTACATTCAAGTTTTTTATTAAGTCAATTTCTCAGATTCCAAGAGCCGTACGGTTTTCAAACTTCATACACACTTACATCTGTATTCCCCCAATATGCTCCTATCCGAATCAGGTAAATATAAATGACCTACTTTTTACACTTTATTTACATCAAAGTTTTTTGTTAAGTCCATTTCCTCCAACACCAGATGCCTAAGAGCTTTCAAACTTTTCAAATATTGATAACTACATCACATCGATATGTTCCAATGACAAGTAGTCAATATGAATTACCTTGACCTACCTTTGGCACTTTGTTAATTTACATAGAAGTTTTACATTCAAGTTTTTTATTAACCTCAGATTCCTCAAGATACCAAAAGCCGCTACAGTTTCCAAACTTCATACACGCATCTGTATGACAGCACTATGTTCCTACCCACAAATCGGGTGCAATATAAATGACCTTGACCTACTTTTTACACTTTGTTAATTTACCATTAACATTTTAAATGATGTTTTTTTGATCACCTCAGCCGAAGGCTCAAGGTGATCTATTTAGGATCACTTTTCGTGTGTAGTCCGTCGTTTTCGTCGTTAAAGCTGTACAGTCCCTATTTTAACTGGTAATAACTCATGAATATGAATGAGTCACGTGTGAAGTAGTTTCAAATCGACGAACATCCCAAAAGAGTCGGTACTATAAGGAGAAATCGATAGGTAAAATCTTCACATTTTCTATTTAGCCTCCGTACAGGTAACATCGATAAATATACGGCTCCAGAATATATGTGATAAACAAAATAGTTGCCCGGAACGGGATTTGAACCACAGCCTTTGCACTTTGTAAGATTTAAAAGATGTACGCTGAACCTCTAGACCCACTGCTATTTATTGGTATTTTGTAGCATTTTCAACACTAAATAGGCATTACGTAATAACAGAGCGCGCACACACAACTCATCAAGCGCTAAATAACAAAGAGCGAGATATCTGGTTGATTTAAGCGAAGTATTAGTTCCATATTGAACGATACCGTATTAACACCAGCCAATGTTAATTTACACGTGCGACAATATGGACTGCAATATTTATTCGATCCAATCTTAGTTGCGTTCCAACATATGTTAAGTTGTTTTTGCCTCATACTATATGGTAGTAGATATACTATTACTCCCAAGTATGCGATTGTAGTTCAGTGGATACAAGCACCGGACTTGAAATCAGAAGGTCGTGTGTTCGAGCCCCGAAGAAGCTAACTTTTTTTTTCTGTAAAAATTACTGTTACCTGTGTATAGGTACGATGTGCACTGGTCGATATTTGCTCGCTTAAATACCCGATTTCGACATGAGCTGGTGAACATGAAGTTACAAATAAAGAAAAGCCTAGCAAATGAAGAAATCGATTGATATAGGGAATCTGTAGCTTTAAGGTTTAGTTCAAACGACTTCTCCTCGAAAACCGCTTTACCAATTTTAACCAAACTTCACATGGATGATCCTTAGATGAATGCTTTTTAGATTTATTAAAATAGGTCATAGCGACATCCAAGATGGCCGCCATTACCGTACATGGTCAAAACTTAAAAATCTCAAGACGCCCTGGACATATTCGCCAGTTTCTGTCTCGCCTTTTCGAAGAAAAAATACATAGGTTTGCTTTTCCTGTTAAAGTTTGGTAAAGATCGGATGAGAAATGAAGGCCCTATCGTCTTAACGAGACAAAAGTTATCGACGGACGACGGACGGACGACGGACAACTTCGCATCCCATGAGCTAAAAACGAATTGAATTCACCGTGGTACAATTCCAGTCTGCTTCAATGAACGCTTGCATCATGTTCATAATGTTATTATGCAATCTCCTGACCGATTTAACATGTAGAGACGAATATTTACGGCGTCGCAGATTTGTTGTCGTCATCGACACGGCGAGCGTAAATGGCATTTTTTCCGTAAAAAATTCTGACATCCAAACTGTTGTGTTTTTTGGTTGATGACGTGAAAACCTAGGCGCACGCGGGCGCTAAACATAAATAAAAAACGGGATGGCCTAACTGCTGGACTGCTTATTCAACGGTAAAATGTGTCCAGTAGTACAAATTAAACATAAGTAGCAAGAAATAATAAACTAGCAAAGCGCTTTCGCATTGTAAGCTTGGCACGAAGCGAGATCCCGAACATTAAAATAATCACCAAAATAATAAACCATATTCAATTCACCCCCAAATAAAAAGGGCGAACCAGATGTTCTCCATCCCTACAAACTCCGCACTATCATACCCCTAAAATCGGACAGGCAGTGTTAGCCTATGCTTGCCAGCTGTTAAGGGCCTCGCACCAGATCCTTATCATACTATTTAGCAATTATATAGGCCTAGATATATCATATATTTAAATAAAAAAGTGACAACATATTAAATCATTCATCCAGATTTATTGAAATAAATAAAAATAATTGTGAATTTTATCCACTCATATTTCTCTCTTCGCTGTGCTCCCCTTCTCCCCGAGCTTGACCCCTGAAATAGTAATATTTTGTTCAGCAGCTGTGCTGCAATTTCTTGTTGTTGATTTTTCGGGTTTTGTCGTCTTCAACAATATCTGTAACTCTATTATTGTGTCATTTACATTTCATATTTAGCTAGTCTTTTGTTGTTGTTGTATTGAGGGCAGCTAAAAGTAGCCGATCAGCTTACCAGTGTAGGAGAGTACATCACCCACCCATACCGGCTATAAAGGAGAGCCCTGCACCTATATACCATATAATGTTCGTGAAGGGGAGGTAACTCCATACAGAAGCGAAATGTGCATATTGTTTTTACAAATATTTCTTTTAAAATTATTATTTATTTATTTGATTAAATTTAAAAAAATCACAATATACATTTTAAAGGGTGTCATGAATCCTTTAAGTATAATTAGAGATGAAAGGCAGAACAGAATAAAAACTGAGAAGAAAAAAACGTCAATGAATTTGATCTAAACTGCCGTGAAAGGCAATTTTAAAGCGATTTCCAGTAACCCCACCCATCAAAATAGCATAACAACCAGGTACAAAAAGTTTCAATTCCGTCATTGTGGACATAATGGGTGTGTTTTACTGTTACAAAATAATATAAAACCCGTATTAACTAATATTATGAGTTATTGACACTGGTGGCAAACAGTCAATTTTCCATATCGTAGAAAATGTATTTATGTATACAGGTTTAACAACGGGCACCGCCATCTCAGGGTTGGGAATCACAGGACTTTGCTATGACATAAACCACGGGAAACGGCGGATTTTTATCTCGAGTCGGCACACATTTTCGAGATAAGTGGGCTTTTTGTTATAAGACACCTCCTATCATATGTGCAATAACATTCCGCGTATGTTGGTACCTAACACTCACTGTAATGGAATGCTTTAGAGTTTGTTCGGATCGGCAAATTTCATCGTGACAATATCCACGTACACAAACGGCTTGTGATACTTTGTATCACTGTGTATCACTGTTTTCTTGTTTGATATTACTACATGTTTAAATAATGCGTGTTATGCGTACTAAGATATAGTGTAAAGTGTGTTTTGTTTCGTCACAATATGTTTAGTTTAAATCTTCTAATCATCTAGATTCATATATTCTGTCGCATTAATGAATTATCTTGAAAGGGTAGCAGGAGGCAGTTCTATGCGCACTTAATTGGGTTAGATTGATAAGGTTTTTTTCTAATGACCACCAATTGCTGAAGTATGCTCTTTGCCTCTCCACCCCACTCCCTGCCTCTCCACACCCCACCCCACTACTCCCCACACCCCACTATCACCCCTACCCCACTCTCGAAACTCGATATTTTTTTTTTGTTTTTTTTTTTACATATTTCTGTGTTGTTTTTGTCAATTCATACACATAGCTATCATCTTGATGTCTCCGACAGCTCCTGTTTATTATAAGTATATATGTTGTTTTTTTGTTATTTTCAATAGATATATTGTTTTATATATACTCGGTAAAAAAGTTTTGGACCAGGGTATATAAAGTCACATAAAAATAAAACTAGTGGACAGAATTTAAGTATCTTTTTTTAGTAACCAAGGCCTACCCTACCCGGTTAATTTAATACCAGAAACAATAAATTCCAAACAAAATTTGATTTTTAAAAAATATCGCGAACATTCAAAGGGTCTGTAAAAAATGTTACAAAGTCCATACAAAGTAATAGTTACAGACATTCGAGTAACCAGAAAAAAATATTATTTTTTTTGCAAACTTTCATTGTAAACGATATTTATTGTTGATTGTTGATCTATTGTCAATTATCAACTGAGATAATAAGGGTTATGGTCAAAAGTCATGGTTCAGCGATCATTGTACGGGTTCGAACACTGCCCTGGTCCGAAACTTTTTTTACAGAGTATATATATAAAAAAATATATATATTGTGTTTTCGTATTTCATTATTTAATTAATTTTTTTTTAATTTCATTTTTGTGTGTGTTAACGCCGTGTTAGCAGGAATCATTGCTGTGCCTATTGCATTTTTTTTCCGGTTCGTTGATTTTTGATGGAGTTACGGCCTCTTGACCTTTTTTTAATTTCTTGTCGGCTTTACTCCTCCTAAACGCCTTGTTGGATTTCGACGAAACTTGGCAGGAAGCATCGGTAAGATGTCTAGTTGTGCATATCTTGCTTTTGTTCCAGTTTGCTGATTTATGACGGAGTTATTGCACTTTGACATGTTTACTTTAAATTTCTTGTCGGAGCTACTCCTCCTTGCTGGATTTCTACAAAATTTGGCAGGAAACCTCAGTATGATGTCTAGTTGTGCAAGGTGTGGACAAGGTCGAAAACCAGCTAGATATTAATAATAATAATAATAATAATAATTTCTTTATTTAACGAAGGTTAAAACACATTAAGTTATGCATATAAAATACAAACACTTATTTTCAATGTGGCCTTCTAGTTAGTAACGACAGGTTATGGCCCTTGATTTGTTGAAAAATGCTATCTTTAGTTACTTCATTTTTTATCTGATCTTTACCATATTTGTTTAGAATGTTAATATAACCACACACACCCCTCACAACCCCCCCCCCCCCCCCCCCCCCCCCCCCGCCCACATTCATTCATAGAAGAAAGTGGGACACATTAAAAAATGCCCATGCCAGACTAGACTCAGCAGACTTATTGCCCATGATTACCAGGTGAGCGATCTAAGTCCATCCTATCCCTGTTGTTTTTGCAATGTTTTAAAAAAACTAAAAACTACTATGGGAATTTTATGTCGACAACCCTTGATATAAGAGCCGTTTAGCCATTAAGCATCCACAGGCCCTCTTAGGCCTCTTGTTTTTAATAGAATGGCATTTTGTTTTTAAATAAATGCACTTAAATGTCATCTCAGCAAACGGCAAACTCGATTGTTTTTAGTTACTAAAATGTTTACAAACTTTCATTTAAGCATCATTGACCTCTTTATTTTTAAGTCCAGCCCCCGTAATGCGAGACATGTGAATCCAAGGATTTCTTGTTTATAAATGGTTTGCCAAAAATAAAAATAAATCATTGGTTCATGCTAGCTAAATACTATCTTTAAACAAAGCACCCAATTATAGGTTCTACAGACTGCTTCTTGTTTTACAGAAAATATGTCATTTTCAGTCTTGTGAACCTTCATTTAGTATTACATTTTGATCTTTACCAGACTTTGCCAGATTGTTTATTAATGAAAGCTCGGACAATTTCGAAAATCAGCTATTTCAGAGCAATAATACCACCTCACATAATCTCGGAAAAGTTTGAAAATCAAATATATTGCATTGGTAACAGCATAGTTATAGCCGCTTGACTTACTGAAAAATGACATATTCTGCCTTGTGAAAACTTGCATATTACAAAACACCGAATTTTTGGCCCTTGAATTATTGAAAAATATGTTAAAAACTCTAGCATCTTCATTTTTCAATCTGTCTTTACCAAACTTTACCAGATTGTTATGATAAGGCCTTCATTTTGCCCTATTGCAGCAAAACGTTGCAGGGATGATCAGTACGAAACCTAGCTGTGCATATTGTCACCTTGTTGCGGTTGAATGATTTTTGGTGGAGTTATGTGTATTAAAACCTTTATAAGGCCATAACTTGCATGGACTAGTTCTGCTGAACCCCTGGTCGGATTTCAACGAAACTTGGCAAGGATATTCACTATCAAGCTTGTGTTTGTCATCACCATGTTCTGGTTGAATGGTTTTGGCAGAGTTGTGGCCCTTTATAGGTTTTTTACTACACACTGTCCGGACTAGTTCTGAAACCCTGCCCGGATTTCAGAGAAACATTGCAGGGATGGTCAGTACCAAGCCTAGTTGTTTATGTGTTCAGGGTGACATATTTTGGCGGAGTTAAGGCTCTTTACAAGTTTTAATTCACACATTTTGTCCGGACTAGTTCTGCTGAACCTCAGGCTGAATTTCAACGAAACCTGGTAAGGATGATCAGTATCAAGTCTAGTTGTGCATATCATTGCTGTGTTCCGGTTAAATAATTTTTGGCGAAGTTATGGTCCTTTAAATGTTTTACAAATTTATACAGACTATTTCTCCTGAATCCCTGGCTGGACTTCATCTAAACTTGGCAGGAATGATCAGTACCAATAAATACTGATAAAGGTGATCCTTTGAGAGCAACAAACACAATTCAGAGAATAAAGCAGCAGACTCGGTTTTATTGAGTCTGTTCATGAGAAGTAATGAAAGAAGCAACACTTCTCACGCCCCCTAGCACCGGCTCAAGCGGTATTCTACTTTAAAGCCACCTATATTGGGCTCGTTGGTCCTAAAGGACCAGTAAAAAATAACACTACTGATTACTAAGCCTAGTTGCGCATGTCATTGCCATGTTCCGGTTTAATGACTTTTAACATAGTTATAGCCCCTTGTACACAAACTTTATTCGGACTAGTTGTCCCGAACCTCTGGTTGGATTCCAGTGAAACTTGGCAGAAATTATCAGTACCAAGCCCAGTTGAGAATTTCGTTGTGTTTCGGTTGAACGGTATTTGATGGAGTTATGTCTCTTTAAAACGTTTTAATACACAAACTTTGTCCGAACTAGTTTTCCTCAACCACCATTCGACTCTCAACGAAACTTGGGGCGTATATCTTTGTCTTGTTCCGGTTGAATGATTGTTGGTGGAGTTATGACCCTTTAAATGTTTTAATACAAAAGCCTTGTCCTGACAACTCCTAATCCGCTGAAACTTGGTAGGGATGACCATTACCAAACCTAGTTGCACATATCTTCGACGTGTTCCAGTTGAATAATCTTTGGTGGATTTATGGCGGAGACATCTTTCTTTACTAAAAACAACCCCTTGTTCTAATTTAGTATGATATCGTTGTACCTCGAGTCCCTAAATAACGAAAGTTCCAATTAGAACTAGGGCCTCTTGTTTAAATTGTTAGCTTATGTCAAGGGTTTAAGTTTCTGTTGTGGGGGTTGTTGTTTTGTGGACTTTTATTTCAGTGTTTTAAAACAAGTAGTGATGGGAATTTTATGACGACATCCTTTGATATAAGAGCCATTTTAGCCCGTAGAGCGTCCACATACCCTCTTGGGCCTCGTGTTCTCATTTCTCACATAATGTAACTAGAGGTAAAGTGTCTCGATGTATAAAATAACAATCTCCCAATTCCCGTGTACATCC
The DNA here is from genome assembly GCA_037043455.1 of Cyrtodaria siliqua. Taxonomy (NCBI): domain Eukaryota; kingdom Metazoa; phylum Mollusca; class Bivalvia; order Adapedonta; family Hiatellidae; genus Cyrtodaria; species Cyrtodaria siliqua. Next base: position 10,743 of record JAWPHD010006066.1, read on the forward strand.
ATGTCATGTCGCACATAAGGTAACTTGGGGTGAAGTGTCTCGATGTATGAAATACCAATCTCTCGATTCCCTGTATATCCATGTTATGTCTGTTCTATTGTTGTCCTTTAGTTACTTGCTTTTAAACATATTTCTTTTACATCGATTGAGAAACAAATTCGTGCAACTTATATCAATCACTCTCGATTGCTTCCTGGGTAGAATTAGTATTAATTAAGCAATGTGGATTAATTATCTTGCTCAAGGATAACTAACATGGCCACGGCTAGGATCGAACCCACGACCTCTCGATCCGGAGTCCGACGCTCTACCACTGGAACACGCACTCCACAGGTTACTTCAGTTACTAAAACCTGACCCTTACGATTTTAACAAGTAGCGAAACAGCCCCCTTGTTATTAGTGCATATTTCTCTTTACATTCAGTTGTTTTTGCAAAATAAGTATGTTCTATACAATGCCGTGTTGGGACTATGATACATCCAGATCAAACCTGTTATTATATGTTTCCATGGTATTACAATACATTTTATTCTAACGTTGCTATAATCTATTTCCAGATGAATGATGGATCCTGTGACGGGGGCAAACACAGCTCAAATTCTCGAGACAATTTTGAAAACACAAATATGTTCGGTTATTTCTTCCGCTCGCATGGAAGTACAAGGGTTGTGGATGAAATGGAATAAAGTAATCATCGTCCATCATCTTAAATATGATTGAGGGCAGTGAACCGTACGTTCACGGCAATGAAGATGAACGCTTCTTACTATGCATTTGTTTGGACGGTTTAGTTTGTGAGTGTATTAACGTGCTTATAATGATTATTCTAGTATGGAGATAATGATAGGAAGCTCGGAGTGAGTAACTTCGGAAGGAATGAAGGACATTCTACGGTGTGTGTTTTTCGTTACGGATATCTAGATACTTTGTAATTGTATGTGCTTCGTGGGGAACATTAACGCGCCAGGAACCAACAACAACGCTGGACTGTATCCTGGCCAACAACAACGCTGGACTGTATCCTGGTCAACAACAACGCTGGACTGTATCATCAGATTGGTATAGTTAAGTTTAAACATAAGCATGTCTTCACCGCTTAATACTGTTATTTGCATTAATTATCTGTATACATAAACTGTAGATTGATCGAATAAGTCCTGTTCTATAAGTAAGTTGCAAAGTTTTGTCTGTTATTAACTTAGGGTGTCGTACTAACACATTCATAGATTTATTCATATTAATTTTATTTATACAGTACGTTCATAGTTGTCTGAAATTCATTTTTATAAGACTTGCTAGACAGTCTGCAGTCTACTTTTTTTAAAACATATTTCTTTTACATCGATTGCAAAACAAGTTCTTGTTTGCTTCCTGGGTCGAACCAGTACTAAGCAATGTGGATTGCGAAACTAGTTGTCACTTGTATTTATCACTCTCTATCAAGTGCTTTAAGGGTCGAACCAGTACTAAGCAATGTGGATTGCAAGCAAATTCATACGAAACAATATGGATTGCGAAACAAGCTCTTGCAACTTGTATTTATCACTCTCGATGGCTTCAAGGATCGATCCATTACTAAGCAATGCGGATTGTGAAACTAGTTGCACTTGTATTTATCATTCTCGATATCTTCAAGGGTCGAAATACTACTAAGCAATGTGGATGGCAAACCTAATTGGCATTTGTATGCATCACTCTCTATCAAGAGATTTAAAGGTAGGTAGAACCAATAGTAAACAATGTGGATTGCGAAACTAGTTGCAACTTGTATTTATCATTTTGGATGGATTCAAGGGTCGAACCGGTACTAACCAATGTGGATTGGAAAACTAGTTGCACTTGTATTTATACTCTCTATCAAGTGCTTTAAGGGGTTCAAACCTGTACTAAGCAATGTGGATTGCGAAACTAGTTGCACTTGTATTTATACTCCCTATCAAGTGCTTAAAGGGGTTCGAACCAGTTCTAGGAAATGTGGACATTTAAAGGTAGGTAGAACCAATAGTAAGCAATGTGGATTGCGAAACTAGTTGCCACTTGTTTGTATCAATCTGGATGGCTTCAAGGGTCGAACCGGTTCTAAGTAATGTGGATTTTGAAACCAGTTCTTGCGACTTGTATTTATCACTCTCGATGGTTTCAAGGGTCGAACCAGTACTAAGCAATGCGGATTGTGAAACATGTTCCTGCAACTTGAAATTATCTCAAGGGGGTCGAACCAGTACTAAGCAATGCGGATGGCAAACCTAATTGGCACTTGTATGCATCACTCTCTATCAAGAGCTTTAATGGTAGGTAGAACCAATAGTAATCAATGTGGATTGCGAAACTAGTTGCCACTTGTATTTATCACTTTGAATGGATTCAAGGTTCGAACCGGTACAAAGCAAACTAGTTGCACTTGTATTTATACTCTCTATCAAGTGCTTTAAGGGGTTCGAACCAGTACTAAGCAAGGTGGATTGCGAAACTAGTTAACACTTGTATTTATCACTCTCTATCAAGTGCTTTAAGGGTCGAACCAGTACTAAGCAATGTGGATTGCAAAGCAAATTCATACGAACCAATATGGATTGCGAAACAAGCTCTTTCAACTTGTATTTATCACTCTCGATGCGATCCAGTACTAAGCAATGCGGATAGTAAAACTAGTTGCACTTGCATTTATCATTCTCGATGGCTTTAGGGGTCGAAATAGTACTAAGCAATGTGGATGGCAAACCTAATTGGCACTTGGATGTATCACTCTCTATCAAGAGATTTATAGGTAGGTAGAACCAATAGTACGCAATATGGATTGCGAATCTAGTTGCCACTTGTATTTATCACTCTCTATCAAGTGCTTTAAGGGTCGAACCAGTACTAACCAATGTGGATTGCGAAACTAGTTGCCACTTGTATTTATCATTCTATCAAGTGCTTTAAGGGTCGAACCAGTATTAAGCAATGTGGATTACAAAGCAAATTCATACGAACCAATATGGATTGTGAAACAAGCTCTTGCAACTTGTATTTATCACTCTCGATGTCTTCAAGGGTCGATCCAGTACTAAGCAATGCAGATAGTGATACTAGTTGCACTTGTATTTATTATTCTCGATGGCTTCAAGGGTCGAAATAGTACTAAGCAATGCGGATAGTGAAACTAGTTGCACTTGAATATATCACTTTCGATGGATTCAAGGGGGGAACCGGTAGTGAGTAATGTGGATTGGAAAACTAGTTGCCACTGGTATGTAAGTAATGTGGATTTTGAAACCAATTCTTGCGACTTGTATTTATCGTTCTCGATGGCTTCAAGGGTCGAACCAGTACTATGCAATGCGGATGGCAAAACTAATTTGCACGTGTATGTATCACTCTCTATCAAGAGATTTAAAGGTAGGTAGAACCAATAGTAAGCAATGTGGATTGCGAAACTAGTTGCCACTTGTATTTATCACTTTGGATGGATTCAAGGGTCGAACTGGTACTAAGCAATGTAGATTGGAAAACTAGTTGCACTTGTATTTATACTCTCTATCAAGTGTTTTAAGGGGTTCGAACCAGTACTAAGAAATGTAGATTGCGAAACTAGTTACACTTGTATTTATCACTCTCGATGGCTTCAAATGTCGAACCATATGCAATGCGGATTGTGAAACCAGTTATTGCGACTTGTATTTATCACTCTCGATGGCTTCAAGGGTCGAACCAGTACTAAGCAATGCGAATGGCAAAACTAATTTGCACTTGTATGTATCACTCTCTATCAAGAGTTTTATAGGTAGGTAGAACCAACCGTAAGCAATGTGGATTGCGAAACTAGTTGCCACTTGTATTTATCACTCTCTATCAAGTGCTTTAAGGGTCGAACCTGTACTAAGCAATGTGGATTGCGAATCTAGTTGCCACTTGTATTTATCACTCTCTATCAAGTGCTTTAAGGGTCGAACCAGTACTAAGCAATGTGGATTGCGAAACTAGTTGCCACTTGTATTTATACTCTCTATCAAGTGCTTTAAGAGTCGAACCTGTACTAAGCAATGTGGATTCCAAAACTAGATCCCACTGGTATGTAAGTAATGTGGATTTTGAAACCAGATCTTACGACTTGTATTTATCACTCTCGATGGCTTCTAGGGTCGAACTAGTACTAAGCAATGAGGAAGGAAAAACTAATTTGCACTTGTATGTATTACTCACTATCAAGATTTAAATGTAGGTAGAACCAATAGTAACCAATGTGGATTACGAAACTAGTTGCCACTTGTGTTTATCACTTTCGATGGATTCAAGGGTCGAACCGATACTAAGCAATGTATATTGGAAAACTAGTTGCACTTGTATTTATACTCTCTATCAAGTGCTTTAAGGGATTCGAACCTGTACTAAGCAATATGTATTTCGAAACTAGTTTCACTTGTATTTATACTCTCTATCAAGTGCTTTAAGGGGTTCGAACCAGTACTAAGAAATGTGGAGATTTAAAGGTAGGTAGAACCAACAGTAAGCAATGTGGATTGCGAAACTAGTTGCCACTTGTATTTATCACTCTCGAAGGCTTCAAGGTTCGAACCAGTACTAAGTAATGTGGATTTTGAAACCAGTTCTTGCGACTTGTATTTATCACTCTCGATGGCTTCAAGGGTCGAACAATGCGGATTGTGAAACATATTCTTGCAGCTTGTTATTATCACTCTCGATGTCTTCAAGGGTCGATCCTGTACTAAACAATGCGGATAGTGAAACTATACTGGAAGTAAAAAGAAACGCAGGGTGCGTATTTCCGCTATATATTGCATATACTGCACACTTAATTCCATATATATTCCAAGGAAATCCCAAGATGTTTTGTAAAAAAAAGTGCAGTTACTTAGAGAAAGGACACAACTGTGATGTTGTAGACGTTTTAATCACAGTACACGTTGTAACAAGAAATTCATAAATGCTGAAGTTCTTCTTTGAAAAATTGAGCCAGTTCAGTACTGTATTTAAAGTTAAGTGATTGCAACATTTAAAGCCTAAGTTTGCTCACCTGCTTGAGCCAAATGCGCATTCTGACGATAATGAAACTTTAAAGGGGTAACCATTGGTGTATTCAGTGCTGTTTAAACCTTCTTTCTAAAAGGACAGGCCTAATGTCGCCCTGTACCATTCGATTAGCAGTAGCATATTAAACATACAATATATAGCGGAAATACGCACACTGCGTTTATTTTTCCTTTCAGTATAGTTGCACTTGTATTTATCATTCTCGATGGCTTCAAGGGTCGAAATAGTACTAAGCAATGTGGATGGCAAACCTAATTGGCACTTGTATGTATCACTCTATATCAAGAGATTTAAAGGTAGGTAGAACCAATAGTAAGCAATGTGGATTGCGAATCTAGTTGCCACTTGTATTTATCACTCTCTATCAAGTGCTTTAAGGGTCGAACCAGTACTAAGCAATGTGGATTGCGAAACTAGTTGCCACTTGTATTTATCACTCTCTATCAAGTGCTTTAAGGGTCGAACCTGTAATAAGCAATGTGGATTGCGAAACTAGCTGCCACTTGTATTTATCACTTTCGATGGCTTCAAGGGTCGAACCGGTACTGAGCAATGTGGATCGGAAAACTAGTTACACTTGTATGTATCACTGTCTTTCAAGTGCTTTAAGGTTCGAATTTGGATTGCGAAACTAATTGCCACTGGTATGTAAGTAATGTGGATTTTGAAACCAGTTCTTGCGACTTGTATTTATCACTCTCGGTGGCTTCAAGGGTCGAACCAGCACTAAGCAATGCAGAGGGCAAAACTAATTTGCACGTGTATGTATCACTCTCTATCAAGAAATGTTAAGGTATGTAAAACCAATAGTAAGCAAAGTGGATTGCGAAACTAGTTGCCACTAGTATCTATCACTTTGGATGGATTCAAGGGTCGAACCGGTACTAAGCAATGTGGATTGGAAAACTAGTTGCACTTGTATTTATCACCCTCTATCAAGTGCCTTAAAGCTGTACAGTCCCTATTTTAACTAGTAAGAACTCATGAATATGAATGAGTCACGTGTGAAGTAGTTTCAAATCGACGAACACCCCAAAAGTCGGTATATAAGGAGAAATCGATACGTACAATTTCACATTATTATTTAGCCTCCGTACAGGTAACATCGATAAATATACGGCTCCAGAATATATGTGATAAAAAAATAGTTGCCCGGAACGGGATTTGAACCACAGTATTGCACTTGTAAGATTTGAAAGATGTACGCTGAACCTCTGGACCACTGCTATTTATTGGTATTTTGTAGCATTTTTAACACTAAATAGGCAATACGTAATAACAGGAGCGCGCACACAAACTCATCAAGCGCTAAATAACAAGTCGAGATATGGTTGATTTGAGACGAAGTATTAGTTTCATATTGATAAGATACAGTATTACACCAGGCAATGTTAATTTACACGTGCGACAATATGGACTGCATATTTATTGATCCATCTTTAGTTGCGTTCAAATACGTTAAGTTATTTTGCCTCATAATATATGTTAGTTAGTATACTGTTTTCTCAAGTAGCGTTGTAGTTCAGTGGATAGAGCACAGGACTGGAAATCAGAAGGTCGTGTGTTCGAGCCCCGAAAGAAGCTAACTTTTTTTTTTTCGGTAAAAATTACTGTTACCTGTGTATAGGTACGATGTGCACTGGTCGATGTATATACAGTAAATGATTTCATGCGCTATATTTGCTCGCTTAAATACCGGATTTCGACATGAGCTGGTGAACATGAAGTTACAAATAAAGACACGCCTACAAAGAAGAAATCGATTAATATAGGGCGTCTGTAGCTTTAAGGGGTTCCAACCAGTACTAATAAATGTGAATTGCGAAACTAGTTACACTTGTATTTATCACTCTCGGTGGCTTCAAGAGTCGAACCAGTACGAAGCGATGCGGATGGCAAAACTGATTGGCACTTGTATGTATGGATTCAAGGGTCGAACCAGTACTAAGCAATGCGGGTTGTGAAACAAGTTCTTGCAACTTGTATTTATCACTCTCGATGGCTTCAAGGGTCGAACCAGTACTAAGCAATGCGGATGGCAAAACTAATTTGCACTTGTATGTATCACTCTCTATCAAGAGATTTAATGGTAGGTAGAACCAATAGTAAGCAATGTGGATTGCAAAACTAATTGCCACTTGTATTTATCACTTTGGATGGATTCAAGTGTCGAACCGGTACTAAGCAATGTAGATTAGAAAACTAGTTGCACTTGTATTTATACTCTCTATCAAGTGCTTTAAGGGGTTCGAACCAGTACTAAGCAATTTGGATTGAGAAACTAGTTACACTTGTATTTCGAACCAGTATTAAGCAATGTGGATTGCGAAACTAGTTGCCACTTGTATTTATCACTTTCGTTGACTTCAAGGGTCGAACCAGTACTAAGCAATGTGGATTGCAAAGATAGTCGTACTTGTATTTATCACTCTCTATCAAGTGCCTGAAGTTTCGAACCAGTACTAATCATTGTTGTTGTGGAAACTAGTTCACTTGTATTTATCAAACTCTATCAAGTGCTTTAAAGATCGAACCAGTACTAAGCAACTTGGATTGCGAAACGAGTTGCCACTTGTATTATCTATCTCGATGGCTTCAAGAGTCAAACCAGTACTAAGCAATGTGAATTGCAAAACTAATTACCACTTGTTTTGTTTGTTTGTATTGTGTTTTACGTCATTTTCAACACATGAAAGGTTATATATGACGGTCGTGTTCGTGTGGTGGAGGCAGATCACCCATTTTCCCTGGGTAGAACCAGTACTGTACACCTCCCGCCATCCGTAAGAATCGGCACTTGTATTTATCACTCTCGAGCGATTAAAGGGTCGAACCAGTACTAAGCAATGTGGATCACAATCAAGTGCTTTAAGGGTCGAACCAATACGAAAAAAGAAGAAAGATATAAAAATCGGACGAGGAATACCCAATACTAAACCATGTGGATTGTGAAACTAGTTGCCATTATATTTATCACTCGCGATGACGTCAATGGCCGAACCAATACTAAGCTATGTGGATTGTGAAACAAACTCTTGCCACTTGTATGTATCACTCTCGATGGCTTCAGTGCTCGACCCAATACTAAGCAATGTGGATTGCGAAACTAGTTGCCACTTATATTTATCACTCTCGATGACTTCAAGGGTCAAACAGTACTAAGCAACGTGGATTGCGAAACTAGTTGTCACTTGTATTTATCACTCTCGATGGCTTCAAGTGTCGAACCGGAACTAAGCAATGTGAATTATTTATCTTGCTGGAGGATAAATAACATGGCTATGGCGAATTGAACCCACGACTCTCGAACTGGAGTCAGACGCTACATAAGCTTGCTTATGTAAAATATATCGACTCGATGGATCGGGTATTATAAGTTTGAATTACACTTGTATTTCATTGCATTATATAATATTCGGATTTAATTTTACAAAAATATCTTAAATTTGTTTGACATTTCTTTCGATTCCATTAAGGACCTATTTCCAGCCTATTGTATTTGGGGCAGGAGAACACTTGTATAGGTAACTGTAAATCACTGTTAGACATACATGTGCATAAGAAAATGGAGGTATTCTATTTTGTTTCAGTTGATGAGGTCTTCCCAATACATATTTGGCATGAAACAAACATATTAAAACATAAAAGCTGTTCCTTCATTAATTGTGTTTTGGTATGTTTTTCTTCTAAACACAATGAATTGTCAACGAGTTGTATTTAGTACAGCTTACTTGTTAATTGCTTTTTTTCATAAAAGTAAAGTTTGCAGTATTATATACTGATATACACTAGATATGGTTCATTATATCAATGCTTTTAAAGAGAACTTTTCTCGGGCCTCAGTTTATATACCTGAGCTAATCGGCCATATATCATGTTAGCAGTAAATGTGAAAGCTCAATGATCATTTAGCGTTGGGAAATAGGTCCTTAACCATATATTTGCACTAACCACTGCACGATTTAGACAAGTTTCATGTAAAATATTTAGATACAATTTCAATAACTGATTTATGCGGTTTCAAAATTATAACATTACTACTGACTACATAACAATACAAAACAAAACACTTTATGAAGATGTGGAAGTGACGAGTAACAGTATCTGAATACTTTACACGAGACTTAAATAGCATCATCTTACTAGTCCTAGTCTTTAAATTAAACTACAAAAAGTTTAAAGAGTTTAAATAACAATATGTGTTCCACCTGATCTCATTAGACTGAATGTATAAGTATTGTTTACATTGCTTTATTTATTTTTTGTTATTTTTGTATGTTGAGAGTAGCACATGAAAGATGATGGTATACGTTTAAGGTTAATAAGTTCGTGCACTTTGTTATTGTATTCCTCCGCAATATACATGGAAAGTACGTTATACATTCAACTTTAAAGGGACATAAGGTAATCTTGATTTTTTTTAAAAACTCGCGTCGTCCTGTTTGTTTTTCTACATGACTTGCAATATGGATTGTGAAACAAAGAAAAAAACTAAACATTTTACTGAATTATATGCAAGCATATTTAAAGTCAAAATGATACTTGATAAATAAAGACACTAATTGTAATGCCTGTTAAACACTTCAATATTGCCGTGTGTCCCTTTAAACATTGTTAATATATTTCTTTGAGTGTTGTAAAAGTTTACAGAGAAGACAATAAAACTGTACAGTCCACAAAACATATTCAACGAATATCTTTTTATTCGTTGAATATCGTCAAGGTTTACAGAAGAGAAATTGTCACTGTAAAATGTACGAAGCTATTCAAAGATACGTTTGGATCTGGAATTTTTCTTCGAATATCCTAAAAGTTTACAGAGAATATTAATGTATATCGACCCTGATAATAACAAGTTTTTAGAAAATAAAACCTCTCTGTATATAAACAGCGCATACATAGAGACGTGTTTGTATTGTGAGTAACTTCTTTAAATATCGTAATAGTTTACACAGAATAACATCAAAGATGATTTTGGATTGTGAATAACAGATTTTAAATATTGTGACAGTTTACAGAGAATAATATTTCTCTGTAAAATTACTAAGATATTTGGATTATTCTTGCCTTTGATTTACCATTATATAGTATGGTTGTGAGTGGTGTAATATGTAAATTGTTCTGAGATATCGTTTGCATGACCTGCAGCTGGATTATTAAATTGTTTTGGCATGGCGTTCATTTGCAATGTATCAAGTGTCACGGTGTACACGATGAGTGTGTTGACTTTGTTAGTTTATTTTGTTGTGTGGTAACATCTCGACGGTATTCGACTGGCTTTTGTCGTAGATATATTTGTTTCCTCTACGATTGTTTTCTATTTGACTGGCTCAACTTGCTTTACGCGCTGAGTACTGTAAAACACTGTTATGTGTGTTGAGAACGGAAAAACGACTGACCAATCAAATCAATTGTTTACTAGTCTAGATATGAACGCGGGAGGAAATCTATTTAAGTAACGGCATTGTGCGAACGACAGTCCCAGTCGAACAAGGCGCCATTAATTTGTGTCCTATGTGATAACTAAGTGATACAATAATATTGTTATTTGCTATAGTAAGTGATATAGTGTATTTAAAGCAAAGAAGATTTAGCATAAAGGTAGAAAATTAATACATGACTTTATTACCGTAACCTAGAGAATATATGATTGAGTATTGTTTAAATATGGTAACAGTTTACAGAGAACATGATAGCTGTGTATAATTTACAAAGATTGTCCAAGGTACTTTTAAAAAGTGAAATTTATTTTTTTAATATCATAAAAGTTTACCCCCAAAGCATACCTCTGTAAGATTTACAAAGGTATTCAAAGACAATTTTGGATCGTAAAAAAATCTTTCTAAAATTTACAAAGATATTCACTTGGATTTTGTGTCAATACTTTAATATGGTAAGGGTTTATAGGTGTATAAACGCCAACTGCATGTATTAAAGTGTTTTCGAATGTTGTCCCTGTTATAAACAAAATCTCTCCTTTTAAAAACGGGTATTGTACGTTGAGTGGGGTGAGTGGGTGGGGTCTGGAATGGTTCATTATATATTCTGTTTTGTTGTTGTATCTATAATGATAGTATTCTGTTCGAATATACTTGTACACTTTGTCAGCCATTATCAATAAAACAGCTGACCACTGTACATGTTCACTAAGCATTCACTTACTTATATATATGTCTTATGACCCATTTTTGTGATTTTTCAAATGGATTATGTTTTTCCATATGAAAGATACACTGCTGTATTCTCCATACTTGTTTTGAAGATGCAGCAATTCATTTTAAAGTTTCAATTGAGAAAACAATTGTATTGTTGCTTTCATACCTAAAAGAGAATAAATGTTTCTGTAAAATGTACAAAGATATTCAGAGAATCCGTTTGATTGACAATTAATTCTTTAACTATCGTAACAGTTTACAGAAAAGTTGCAATAGATATTTAAAAAAATGCTTTGCATTGCGAATTATTAATGTGTCCAATACCTTACTCGTGTGTAGTTTAAATGGTTATTTGTATGCAAATGTTGTCCCTGGTATGCAGAATAATCCCTTTTCCACATGAAAACGGTACATTTTATCTCCCATTCTGTAAACTATACGAATATTTTCAAAAGCCCCTTTGTATTGAATATTAGTTTCTTGGATATCGTAAAATTTTACCACCAAAACATACCTCTGTAAAATTTACGAGGATATTGAAAGAATCGTTTGGATAACAATTGATACTTTGAATGTCTTATAAGTTCACAGAAAATAAAATATACAATATTTATTCAAAGGATGCATTGATAAATGTATTAATTCGTCCAATATCTTAATTAGAATGTTTCTGTAAAACTGAATAAATGGAGCATTACAAGCGTGTGAGGGGATGGTGGGTGGGTGGGTGGGTGGTGTGAGGGGATAGTGGGTGGTGGTTTTGTTGTATCTATAAAATGTTTATAGGTTCTGACATTCCTGTCTATTCATACATGTTGTAGGCAATTATTATTGGGAACAGTTTACCAATAGAATTGTTTAGGAAACAATCGAACAGTTGCCTATATGTGCTATGATCCCATTTTCTTAAATAGAAAGCTATTTTTCCATCTGATAAATACACTGCTACATATCCATACTTGATTTGACTTCACTGGAAATCGCTGATACCCTGAACTTTCAGGAAACAATCAACACGTTTCCTAAATGTCTTATGATCTCACCTTTTTTCTGGAGATTTTTCAAGGAGGGTGGGAGGGAGGGGGTGTTGTTTTTTCCATATGGAAAACACGCTGCTGCATTATCCATAGTTGCTTTGAAGTTGCAGGATATCATTAATTTTATATTTTAACATTGATTTCTATGGAGAAACTGATTGGAAAGAGAATGAATGTCTCTGTAAATTTTACAAAGATATTCAAAGAATGTTTCGTGGTACTTAATGCTTTAGACTATCGTACACTTTTACATAATCTACAAGGTATTAATTCATATTTTCACTATGAATAACTTGTTGAACATCGTTAAACTTTACAGAGCATGTAGTATCTCTGTATAGTTTACAAAACCCATTTGTATGTATCCTATAGTGTTGGTATACCCATAAGAAGGGTATGTCTGTGTTTTAATGGATGATGCATATTTTCAACATTCTAATCTATCCATATACCTTGTAAGCAACTATAATTGGAAACCGCTAACCCTTCGACCTGTGACGTATCAAACACAATATTTCTCACATGTCTTATGAATCCTCCTTTTCTGGTGATTTATGTAGCTATGTTTCCGTATGAACAATAGGTTATTTCATTTTCCGTACTTGATTTGAAGTTGCAGAAATCATTAATATCTTATATTTTGACAATGGTTTAAATGGAGGAAAATAATTGTGTTTTCACACCTACAGAGAATAAATGTTTCTGTAAAATTTACAATTTATATTCAAAGAAATTTTAGGATTCTAGCTTTATTTCTTTGGATATCGTAAAAGTTTACAGAATCTACAAAGATATTAATACATATTGTCGACTGAGAATAATTCGTTGACTTTCGAGAATACAGTATCTCTGTATAATTTACAAAGCCCATTTGTATCCTATATTGTTGTTGTACCCATAATCTGACCATGTCGTTGACCAATTAAAATCACATACTATATGTACACTTAAGCTTGTAGTTAAGTAAGCATGTGTTTTTTGTGTGAGGGTAGGTGAGGGTAGGTGGCGATTGGAGTATGGTTGGGGAATGACCCATTTTATTATATCGTGTTGTTGTAACTATAAAACGTGTATTTATAAGTTTTAACGGATGAACATTTCCTACATTTGAATATATTTATACATTTTGTAAGCAACTGACCCTTCTTACTAATAAGTTAACAATCAAAAGGTTTCCTACATGTCTGCAATTTATGCAGAAAGTTATTTTTCTATATGATAAATATTTTTTCCAGTCAAGGCAGTTGTGCTCGATTTTTCCATTGGTTTAAATGGAGAAAGTAATTGGTAATACATATCCAGGATATCACTGTAAAATTTACAAGATATTAAAAACTATTTGTGATTTCATTCTTTAAATATTATAGAATTTCACATACAATAAGATATCTCTATAATATCTCTGTAATAAATGCCCTAACATAAACCTCTATAATGATGTTCAATGATACTCAATGAATATTTTGCATCAAAAATTAATTCGTTGAATGTCGTAAACGTTTGCAGAATTGTTTTTGCTGTAACACGGACACAGAAATTCAAAGAACCGTTTGGATTGTGTACTGGTACTAGTAATTAAATGTTACTGTGTATATTTGTTCTTTTTTTTTCATATCATAAAATAGTCATCTATATATGAAAAAATGTTGCTGTAACACTGACACAGAAATTCAAAGAACCGTTTGAATTGTGTACTGGTACTAGTAATTAAATATTACTGTGTATATTTGTTCATTTTTTTATATCATAAAATAAAATAGTCATCTATTTATGTATTATTGTTACTGTTTGTATACTACTCAAAATTTTCTAAGGATCATTTTTTTTCTTCCATATAATTGTATTAGAAATTAATTCACAATAACGATATTAATTTCATTGATACTTCAACAATTCCATAATTTATATCAAGTCATGAGATCACATGACCATACACTGCCCTAAATAATTTCATGTAAAATAGAAATAATGCTATTTATTTCAGCAAGAAATTTAAACAGCAAAAGAGTGATCCTTAGCAAATTTTGAGTAGTATATTATTGTATTATCTGATTGCTCTCCAATTGGATGAAAAATGTACTAACGTTTCGTCAACATAACTTCATACAGAGCATTGAAGCATAGTGTCTCTGACGTAGATAAGTTGATTAAATAGAAAACAAATCCACCCTAATTGGTTAAAATTGATATTGGTTGCCATATTGAAACACTATAAAAATAAAATAAAACACGTGATAATGTGCAACTATTAAAGAAGATGAATGGAACGACACGATTTAAAAGTGGAAGAAAGACACTGAAAGATGATATATACTGAACAAAAAATGTTAATCACAACTTTTTAGCCACATAGATTAAATAAAAGTATATGAACATTGAGGCAATTATTTGAAAATATTATAATTTGTGTTATTTTACTATTATTTTTAAGCGAAGTATCAGAATTCCCTCCCATGTATTAAACACATAACATCATACAAACGTTTTGCTTTGAACAAATTTAATGTTTGCATTGACAAGAACTGGCCTTTATGTCAATGTTTAAAAACCGCTGAAATGTGTTCATGAACGATTGCTTTTCTCAAACAAAAACATTCCAAATTTCGTAATTTTTAAATATCCCCCCTTTTCATTCAGATTAGAACGATTTTCGACAATCTATAAAAGTATGTTCCCATCATATTTGCTGTATTTCTATTACCGACTTTGTATGTCACTTAGTCATGGACTCATACACGCCTTTGTTTGGTGCTGTATTGCGGCCGTAGAAAGTCGTCCCGAGTACAAATCAGTTGTGTTATTACTTACTAGTCCTTTGGGATCATCAGGTCCATTGGGATCATCAGGCCCAATCGTCGTGGCTTTAAAGTAGAATATCGCTTTTCAAGCCGGTTCCTAGAGACGAGAGCAATTGTTGCACTCGACATTACCTCTTAAGAACAGACTCAATAAAACAAGAATTTTACCTCCTGTTTATGTTTGTTGCTTCCAATGGATCCCCTTTTCAGTATTTATTGACATTCACACTAGCGTTTGTTTAGTGTTGTGTGGCGGCCGTAAAATGTCACCCCGACTACAAACCATAAGTGTTATTACTGGCTGTCCTTTGGGATCATCCGCCCCAATATGTGTGGCTTTAACGTAGAATATCGCTTCAGCCGGTGCGAGGAGGCGTCAGAGGTGTTGCACTTAACATTAGCCCTAATGTGTGGCGGTCGTAAAAAGTCGCCCACACTACAAATCAGTAGTGTTGCCCTTTGAAGTATTTATTTGTATCTGACATCCGTTTTTTTGTGCTAAATGTTAATAAAACATAATTCATACTTTATTTATTGTACATAAATATGTATTTAAAATGCCACTGTTTGTAAACCACCATACACCGAGCCCAGAAAAGCCCAATGTATTGGTCATACTGATGTGTGTTGTGGTGGTGAGGATTGTGATATACCTCAATTGCGCACAGCTCGAAGAAATGTTAGTTGCGTAGTGGAATGTCACATACACTTGAACATAAGACAAAAGAGAGTAAACCATCTTTTTAAATTCATTAAATGGACACACGGTAATCTTGATTGATTTTGAAATTTGCTGCTTCTTGTTTGTGCTTTGTGTGTGTGAGTTTGTTTTTTTTACAAGACTTACACATTTTCAAATCATTATAATTTGAATAGTTCAAAGCCAACCGGTCTTTGCATAATACTATTTATTAAATATATTGATTCAGTAACATAAAATTACACATTGATAATATTGTATTTCCTTTTAAATAACTATACATGTTAGTTGATACAAAGTCAACATGATAATGAATTAATTAAGCGACATGGAAAGGGAACACGTGGTAACTACTTAACGTTTGTATTGTGTCTCTTATACGCTATTTACAGGCTCTTCCGGGTTGTGACACTCGTGAAATTTCACAGGTGGACTGAACATGATGCGAGGATGACCACATATACTTTTTCAGGTCACTAGGTCAAAGTTCAAGGTCACCGTTGACCGATAATGAAAACCCTTGCCCGCTCCATAAGTCCTCAACGTCTGCCACCGTATTCACAAGTGGCCTTCAGATGATGTGAAAATGATCCCTATACTTTCAGGTCATTAGGTCAAAGGTAACCGTGGACCATGGCAAAAATTGTCCGCTCCGTAAGTCCTCAAGGTCTGTCATCACGCTTATAAAACTCCCCAGGTGCATGACCTGAGGATGACCCCTGTACTGTACCTATCACTTAATACAAGCCCATCCATATATACGTCATGTACAAACCTGGATATTGTCCCTTAGCCCAAGCCCATACATGTACCTTATGTACAAACTTGACCCTGGATATTGTCCCATAATACAAGCTTGTATACTGAAACGCAAAAGAAACGCAACTCGGGAATTTCCGCTATATAGTGTATGTACAATATGCTGCTGTTAATCGAACGGTACAGGACTACGTAAGACCTTTCCTTTCGGAAAAAAATACTAAAACAACACATAATGCAGCAAATAGTATTCCTTCAAAGTTTCATTATTGACAGAGTACGCGTTTGGCTCAAGCATGAGAGCAAACTTAGAATGCAAAGTTTTGCAAACTCTTTATGTTAAATACAGTACTGAACTGGCTCAGGTTTTCAAAGAGGAAATTCAACAGTTATGAATCATCACAGTTGTGTCCTTTCTCTAATTAACTGCAACGTTTCTTTTACAAAACATCTTGGGATTTCTTTGGAATATTATGTAGAATTAAGTGTGCATACATACAATATATAGCGGAAATACCCGAGTTGCGTTTCTTTTGCGTTTCAATATATATATATATATATATATATATATATACCTAATTTAAAAACCTAATGGAAGCCCATACATATATCTGATGTAGAAACCTGACCCAACTAGTGTCCCTTAATACAATCATATACAGATATCTAATGTAGAAACCTGACCCTGACTATTGTCTCTCAATACAACCCCATACGTATACCTTATGTAAACCTCTGATCCTGTAGAGTCTGACTTGAAATCACTTGCCCCTCACCACTGTAGGTTCGATCCCTCATGGGCCTTGGAATCTTTATGTGAGGAAGCTATCCAGCTGGCTTGCGGAACGTCGGTGGTTCTACCCAGGTGCTCGCCCGTGCACGAAAATTGCCCGGAGGGGCACCTGGGGTCTTCCTCCACCAGTAAAAGCTGGAAAGTCGCCACATGGCCTTAAGTAGCTGTTGGTGCGACTATAAAATCCAATTCAATTCCAATTCAAAACATCTGATCCTGACTATTGTCCCTTAATACAAGCATATACATATACCTAATGTACAAACCTGACATAACAAAGGCATGTTTTTACTGATTTTTGTCTCGCCTTTTCGAAGAAATAAAGAGACATAGTTGTTGCTTTTCCGGCGGCGACGGCGGCGGCGCGGCGTCAACATTCAAGTTTTGCGTTTAGGTCATTTCCTCACAAACTATATGGACTAGACCTTTCAAACTTTGCTTATAGTTGTATCTTGGGTGGTACATCGCAACGTAACAAAGCAAATGTGGAAGTGACCTTGACCATCCAAGCAAAGGGCAGATAACTTAATATTTTTTGGGTTCAACTTTTGCGTTTAGGTCACTTTTTCACAAACTGTATGCACTAAGACCTTTCAAAGTTTGCTTATAGTTGTATCTTGAGTAGTACATTGCAACGCGACAAAGCAAATGTGGATGTGACCTTGACCGTCCAAGCAATGGGCAGATATCATGAACTATAATTATGCACTAGATGTTTTAAACCTAATTTATAGCTTAATCATTGGAAGAAAACATATTCTGTTTTGACATAGTTGTGTCTTGGGTAGTGCATCTTTTTGGATGCATGGATTTCATCTATGACTTGACCTACTTTTTGGAGCTGATGAGTTTTAGCTCTACTGGCCAAGGGCCATCATTTTTCATCCGATCTTTACCAAACTATCTTTCATCCGATCTTTACCAAACTTTATATCAATGAAAGATCGCACAAGTTCGTAAACCAGCCAGATCGGACCAGTAACAGTGGAGTTATGGCCAATGATTTAGTTAAAAATGCTATATTTTGCCTCGTTAATACAATAGGGCTTTCATTTTTCATCTGATTTTTATCAAACTTTACCAGATGTTTTGCCTTTTCTGTCTTTTATTATATTTTGTTTAACTTTTTTTTTTTCATATATATTTTTTTTTTCAATTTTTTTTTTTATTTTTTTTTATTTCATGTTGTTTTTTCAAATTATTTTTTCAATTTTGATTTTTAAATTTGATTTCTAGTTGTGCCTATTGCGTTTTTTTGTCCGGTTTGTTGATTTTTGATGGAGTTAAGCCCCTTGGCATTTTTACTTAAATTTCTTGTCAGCGCTACTCCTCCTAAACGCCTTGTTAGATTTCGACGAAACTTGGCAGGAAGCATCGGTAAGATGTCTAGTTTTGCATGTTACGCTTTTGTTCCAGTTCGCTGATTTATGACGGAGTTATGGCTCTTTGACATTTTTACTTTAAATTTCTTGTCGGCGCTACTCCTCCTAAACGGCTTGTTGGATTTCTACAAAATTTGGCAGGAAGCCTCAGTATGATGTCTAGTTGTTCAAAGTGCGGTATACCAATGACATCTTATTACAAGTTTGAAAACCAGCTAGATATTGTTAGTAACCGTTACGACAGGTTATGGCGCTTGCCTTGTTGAAAAATGCTATAGTCTATTTTCCTTTGTTAAATCTGTAGTTACTTCATTTTTTATCTGATCTTTACCATATTTGTTTAGAATATTAATATAACACACCCCCTCCCACTTAAGTCCAGCCCCCGTTAGGCGAGACATGTGAATCCACGGATTTTTTGTGATTAAAAGCTATTTGTTTAACAGCACGATTTAACAAAAGTTCATACTTGAAACTTAGCTTTATTTATATAGGTTAATGATAATACTGCTAGAAAGAGTCATTTGTTTTCTCAGCCAAATAGCTCAAATGGAAAGAGCAACCCTTGGAAAGTCCTAGGGAATATTCAGGTTCAAGTCCTGATTTGAATAATATGACTATCTCTGGCAGTACAAAATAATAGTTATGACATCATAACATAATATTAATTAGAAATTATGAAAACCACATAGGTTACATTCCACTAATTATACAGACTTCATAAGGTTACACTCCACTAATTTTTACACACGATTCCATGACGTTTTTAATTATTTCTCCTGTTATTTAACAGATACTGGTTTCATATTTTCTTTTTCTTTTTTTATGATTTGAAAATACATAATGAAAACTTCATAAAGATACACACTATACATTTTAATACCTCATAAGGTTACACTCAACTAATTTGATAACTGGGGAGACATATTGTTTTAAGCTGGGATGTCTGTCAGTCTGTCTCTCTGTCCATCACAAGTCGTGTCCTCTCCATATCACTTGAATCTCTTCAGGGATTTTGAAATAACTCGGAAACAAATGTTCACCTTATCGAGACGAAGTGCAGAGGGCAACATCCAACCATGTCCGTTTAAGGTCAAGGTCACACTTAGAGGTCGAAGGCCATACGCACTATATTTCGTGTCCTCTCCATATCTTTTGAACCGCTTGAGAAATAGCTTGTCACATATGTTCACCATATCGAGACGATGTGCAGAGCGCAACTTCCAGCCATGTCCACTCAAGGTCAAGGTCACACTTATAGGTCGAAGGTAATGTGCATTATATTTCGTGTCCTCACCATATCTCTTGAACCGCTTGAGGGATTTTGAAATAGCTTGGCACAAATGTTCACCATATCGAGATGACATGCAATTGTCCAGGTCAAGTTCAATAACCAGCCGGATTACTCAAGAAAAACCTGGAGTTACGGCTCTTGAACTGGTAGAAAAGTCCTCAGTATATTTTCCTCTTCCTCTGTGGTGACTCGAAATAACCTAAGATAACGTGTGGAGCAATTCAATTCAGTTTGATATACTAGTATGATTAACATTCAACAGTTTGATATACTAGTATGATTAACATTCAACAGTTTGATATACTAGTATGATTAACATTCAACAGTTTGATATACTAGTATGGTTAACATTCAACAGTTTGATATACTAGTATGATTAACATTCAACAGTTTGATATACTAGTATGATTAACATTCAACAGTTTGATATACTAGTATGATTAACATTCAACAGTTTGATATACTAGTATGATTAACATTTAACAGTTTGATATACTAGTATGATTAACATTCAACAGTTTGATATACTAGTATGATTAACATTCAACAGTTTGATATACTAGTATGATTAACATTCAACAGTTTGATATACTAGTATGATTAACATTTAACAGTTTGATATACTAGTATGATTAACATTCAACAGTTTGATATACTAGTATGATTAACATTTAACAGTTTGATATACTAGTATGATTAACATTCAACAGTTTGATATACTAGTATGATTAACATTCAACAGTTTGATATACTAGTATGATTAACATTCAACAGTTTGATATACTAGTATGATTAACATTTAACAGTTTGATACAATAGTATGATTAACATTCAACAGTTTGATATGCTAGTATGATTAACATTCAACAGTTTGATATACTAGTATGATTAACATTCAACAGTTTGATATACTAGTATGATTAACATTTAACAGTCTGATATACTAGTATGATTAACATTCAACAGTTTGATATACTAGTATGATTAACATTCAACAGTTTGATATACTAGTATGATTAACATTTAACAGTTTGATATACTAGTATGATTAACATTTAACAAAGTATAAGATGGAAATGCAGAATTGTTTTGAATTGTTGTTTAACGGCTCATCAACACATAGTTATAGAGAGAGGAGGATACATGGGAAATTGGGATCTCTGCGCTACTAGAACCATCGAATAAATTACTCTGCCGGGGGTTCTTTAACATGCACAGAGCACAGGTAGCCGGCACAGAGCTAGGATAGTAAGATGGACTTAAGAGTAATAAAATATTAATTAGTTGATTTCTGAACCAAACAAAAATAAATATATACACTAGTCAAAATTGCTAACCGATCACTTGTTATTTTATTATTTATTTGTCTCAGAAAAATAAAATATATGTGAAATTGGAAATAAATGTATTGAAAAATGTTCTATAAGTAATCACATCAGTAAAGCAAACTATTTTATGAATTTCAAAGAAGTTTATTGTATCGAAATTCATAGATACCAGTAATTTCAAAATTTACAAAAATCAATATCGCGTATGACAGCCGTTTGCGTGTACAACAGCTAAACAGCGTTGTCGCATGGAATTTATGTAGTTATGTAGAAAACGCTGAGGTATGTTATTCCAAACATTGACAATGTCCCTTGTGAGGTCAGCAATATTTTGTTGCCTTGGTAACTGTCGCACACGACGGTCGATTTCGTCCCACACATGTTCGATTGGATTTAAATCCGGACTACATGGCGGCCACTCCATTATTTGAATGTTGTTGCCCTGAAGTAGCTGACGGGTAGTTCTTTCAGTACGGCAAGGTACATTGTCTTGCATGAATGTCATCCCACGGTTAGCGCGAATATGGGGAATAAGCGTTGGTCGAAGTATTTGTTGCTGGTATTGGTCTGCGTTCAGGTTTCCTCGAACAACCACCATATCAGTTTTAGTGTGCAAACTAATACCTCCACAAACCATCACTGACCCTCCTCCAAAATGAGATCTTTCGTTGACGCAATTATCCGAATATCGTTCCCCATGTCGTCGATAAATTCGCTCTCTGCCGTCAGACTTCTGAAGATTAAATCTGGACTCATCTGTAAAGGCGACATTTGCCCAGTCTGCTCTGGTGAACCTCAAATACCTTCTGGCCCACTGAAGCCGAATTCGCCGGTGTCTTCCAGTCAATACTAATCCCACAAAATGTCTTCTCGCTCTCAATCCCATGATCCGTAGTCGATTTCGTACTCTTTCATCACTCACGTTTCTATTATGGACGCCTATTAAACGTCTGGTAATATCTGTCGCTGTTATTCTTCTATTACGAAGGTGTGTTACAAGGATGTAGCGATCTTGACGCTGCGTTGTCACACGTCTTTTTGGCCTTCGGTAAAGGTCATCAACACTTCCGGTGCGATTGCACTTGAGCCAAAGGTCGTAAATTGTTGAAAAACGTCTGTTGACTGTTCTGGCTACCTATAAATATAAAACAACTCATTCTTGCGACTTTTTCAGAAATAATGAACATGGTTAGACAGAATCATGTACGAACGAACAAACGAAGTGACGGACGGACGGACGGACGGACGGACAGACAAGTAAACTTATGAATAAACTAACCTGCCAGAAGGATGAGGAATATTATAACACACAATACTGGACTTGAAAAAGAGAAAATAAAACGTTGAAAATCGATTAAAAAAATTAATAAAAATGAACATATTACGCAATGTCCTTTACCTGCCGAATCGAAGTACCAGCAATAATCATACCGACGGCCCGTCCACGCTCTTCCGTTGTCATCCGACGCATTTTTTATTTAATTTTTAGTAAGTTTTTGTTTGGGATTGAAACGATAAACAATTCCGAGAACACAAACACATGTTCAAATCTTACCTCGTGCAGCACGGGATAATAATGCGATTTCGCGCCAAAATAAGCCACGAGACCGGAAGTGCGGATTTTGAAGTTACAAAATGTATTGATCGTTTTGTTTGCTGCTCATATTTATTTGTATGAAATATCAACTCAAAATATACAATATTTGATATAATATTCCAAATAATAAAATGACCGGTTAGCAATTTGACCAGTGTATATATACATATACATATTATATACTATATACCTCAATGAGTGATATAAACAGTCTTAATCTGTTTCTCGGAGCAATTAAAATACTCATTTAGTTCTGAGAACGCACTGAGTTGCATCATAATGGCATGAAGTGATGTCATAATAGCATGACGTGATGTCATAATATCAGGGTGTGATGTCATAATACCAGAAAGTGATGTCATGATAGAAACAACCAAATGAAAATATGAATGAAGCATTCTGATTGGTTCAGTGATAAAAAAATTGGACCAATGACACCAGTTAATTTAACTAAAGTGCCGCTTAAAGGAAAATTGTACGCCCGTTTGCTAAGGTTGTTTAAAGCCTTTCCTAGGTGTCTGGTCTATATGACCTTCTGACAAAAAAATAATCTGATAGGGATTGTTGTTTAAAAAAACTACCGGGTAACCAACCCGCCAAATAACAGCAATTTTACACTTAAAAAATGTTTATCAAAGCTCTATCCAGGTGTTCAGGTCATATAATAAAATATATGTGTTGTAAAAGTATCATTAAAGATTAAAAGTATAGGTTTATTTGTGGATTCTCAAAATGCCTGTGATTGAATATGCGTGAAATGAATTATGAGTTGGTAACTCTTAATTAAAATTTCCAGTTTCGGGGTTTGGTCTGCTGGTTAAAGGCATTTATATTGTATCTAGACAATACAGAGTTGGGATTCTTAAAATATGTATGTTATATATGTATGTTATACTGACCTTGTCGTCAGTAGGGTTTAGAAACAGTGTACATATGTTGTAAAATTCCTGTTGATGGTGGGATAGTTACTTTAACCAAGAGCACTATTTGTTTAAAGTTACAAGAGTGTAGTTCAAATACATGTAGTGCATGAATGACAGTCGGGAATTAATTTTTCATGATCATAGGTCACAGTTACCTTGACATTGACAAACAGAGCTAGGATAGTAAAAGATGGTCTTAGAGTGATTAAAATATTAATTAATTGATTTCTGCACCAAACAAATATTTATATATATAAAATTATTTATATATATATATATACATATAATATATGGAACTCCTAAAATGGCCAAAAAAAAACAACAGTTCTATACTATTCGTTATTTCTCGGAAATAAGCTGCTGTAGGAGGCCACGGGGTCCGCGGATACCATGGCCTAAGGGGCGTCTCAACGTTAAGTGATCGAGTGTAACAGTAGGAACGCCACGTACCTATAACATATCAGTTCTGTTCGCATTTTAACTCCGCGAACATGGACTATTTCTTTGTATTTTACGGACTATTTTACGAATTTTCAATTAAAACAGACGCCATTTTTTTACACCCGAAATTGTGCGCGCTGCGTCGGCGAGCACTACGGGAACCTATGGAGTCTAACAACACGCGTAAAGTGTTTCATACCGAAGATTATGTAAAAACTAATACCTTACCGGACGAAATAACGTTCCATTATGTGTAAACACGATGCAGTGTTGGTGACTGACAGGTCACCGTGACATAACTTGACACGTGAAATTGACATGTTGGTGCAAACTGGATTTGGGATTACTGTCTGCTGCTAGAGGTCCATTATCAAGGTATTCGTTTTGTCATTAAAATGTGTTTGTTAATAAACAGTACACACCACTTTTAGATCGTACATATTTAGCCAAATATAGTGCTTAAAAGTGGTATATGCTGTATAATAGAAAGTTCATAATCACTGTAAGTGTTTTTCGTGTACTCCGATCTTTCCAGTAACTGGATGTACTGTAAACTGTAGAACATTTCGTGGAATAAAACAATTGCTAGTAGAAATGCTATCAATGTCCTCCGCACCCCGCACCCACCCAAGTACGGTAGATAGGGGTGTGGGGGTAGATGGAGCTTGCATACCGAAAACAAGGAGGGGGTAAGACAACTAGAAACCCCCTCCACTCCGACCTCCAGTTGGGCTACATTATATTTTACATGTATAATGAATGATGAGAGATGTTTTTATTACATTAACCGTGTTATTGAGGACAAGTAGTATTCATGCTTTATTCAATTTAGTTTTTTTTTTATCTTTTCTTTTTTAAATATGTTACATTATGTATAACAAAGGATAAAATATGTCTGTTTGATCATTTACATTGGATTGATGTTGTTTTCAGATAGGCCTCAAATGTGAATCGTGCCCTTGAGCAGCTCTAAGTGAATTGATACTGACGACTTCAGAATGTCAAGCCGTATTAAATGCCATTGGATCATATGCAGGTAAGAGCCTTTTTAAAAATTGTTTGCACTTGTGTAGTTCTTTAAATGGAGTTTGTGTTATGCTTGCACGGTGCTGTTTAAAGTTAGAGTAAAAAATGTTTTCAGTGATAGTGCAGCGTGATTGTCATATGACCTCGTGTAAACTACATGTACTGGATACATGCGAAAACAAGTTGTGTTAAAGGGACACTAGGCAGTCTTTATTTGTTTAAAACTTCTGGAGTTCGGTTAATTTTTCTGCATAGTTTGCATTTGTGCATCATTAATATTATTTATTAGAATAGTTCAGAAGAAACTGTTTTACACATTACTTACTGTTGATAATAGTGCACCTATAACATAGTTAAGTATTTGATAGAATAACGAAGACAAAATGAAACAGTTTTACTTAACTTTTAATGCAAGCAGGTTTAAATTTAAAATGTTACCAGGTTAACAAATGAAGATGCTAATGTTAAAGCTTGATAAATACTTCAAGATTGCCGTGTGTCCCTTTAACATCAACTCATTGGTCTATGTGATGGGTCTCCAATTTATTAAAGGGACACAGAGCAAATTTCCAATATTGTGTCTGTTTTACACATTTTCACATCAGAACAGACCACACATCTACAAAAGTGTCTTCTCAACTGCCCTATTTAATCATGTTTTATTTCTAAAACTACACCAGATTTTGAGAAAGAAAATAAATAGTTGTATATTAATGTTTTCTCCCCATGTAAAATGACCTTACTAAGTCATTAAAGTAAAATAGATGAACAAAACGTGTAAAATTTAACAATTTTAGATTTTTGGCAAGACTTGTATTTAATTCTAGTAAAAATGGCTTATAGAGCATTGCACCCTCTGTCAAATTTAACTTTCCTTATAATAGATTCTTGCTGTACTGTTGGGTTGAAAAATACATTAAAATGGTTCTATAATCATGTCAGTTCAATCATATACTAGTATGATACACAATATAATATGTATTGACTCTTTGCTTGATGTGCCATTTACTCAGTTTTGGTCAAGGGACGTTTATAGCATATCGGCTTTGAATCCAGTGAACACGGATTCAATTCTTACTGGCGCCACTGGGTTACTTCGATGTGTCCTGCTAGCCTCGTTCGTCTGATGGGAACGTAAACCGGATGGTCCTGTGTATCGGAGTCTGTCCTCCAAGCACGTTAAAGAACCATAGGTATCTAATCGGTAGTAAGCGTATGGCAGGGCTCCTGGATGCCTATGTATCTTTCCTCCTCTCTTTGGGGCGGCTCGAAATAACCTAAACAACGTGTTGATGAGGCGTTTAACAATAATTAAATTTTGAACTGTCCCATTCCCCTAAACATACCCTAGCTCCCCCTAGCAACACATGATTCAAATTGAATACTCTGCTCGACTTATATTAACTTTTTATTCTATGTCTTTCTTTTCTTTCAGTCTGCACGTCATGTGGAAGAAGACTCCATGTACACCACTGGCCAGAGTCAATGCTGAAGTTTATGTTCGCTCAATTATTTGCTTAATAAAGTATACATATGAAATAAAATATTGTCTTTATAATTATGTCTTCCACCACAAAGTGGTAGGTGAGACAGAATATATTTGGCCTTTCCGTTCGTCCGTCACAAATCTTGTCTGCGCTACTGATTTTGACGAAACTTTGTACAAACTCTTTATTACTTTCTCTGAAGCTAATTTCATAAAACTTCATACTTTGACTGCCTTTGGTGAAATGATAATCCCTGTTTATTTTGAAGTCAGTAGTTGAAAGGTCCGTTACCATGACCGGAAAATGAAAAGTATTACCCACAAAGTTTTTCCTATTACCTAAAGCAAATGTCATGAAACTTCATTGGTGGACAGTGGAAAGAGGATGATCGTTTGATTTTTAGGTAAAAGGTCAAGTTCCCTGCAGACATCCACTATCCAAGGATAAGCATATGTTACAACACACATGTTATAATATTATTGGTATAATATATGAATATTTTCTTGCACAATGTTGAATCCGGTAAAACAAGTGGTTTTGTTCACCGATACTGTCGCCTGTGAACCAAACCACTTGTTGTTTAATTACAGGATTCAACAGTGTGTAAGACATATTCCGATCATCCATTTTTTTTTTTAAATCATAAATTAAAAAATATATATATTAAAACAAACAAAACATGCTATTTGATGAAAACAGACGTATTAAAATTTTCAAAGTAGCAATATTCGCAAAATATAGTAGATTTCAACTGCTAAAAACAAACATGAATTTTTTTTCAGGAAAAAATAATTCTACGAATATAGTATATATGTTTAATATGTCTGTTTTCAAATACTACAGATCGTAACGCACCGCACATGTATATTCCGTATTTACTTTCAATATAGTAGTGAGTATGACTGCGTTCTGGGACCATATGAATATAAAAGAATAATATATATAAATAATATATATAAATATATATATAACAATATATGCCCTATAAATATAAAGGACTCGCACTTTTTTTTGGATTCACGCGTACAGTGTTTCACAACACCACAAATCTGGCAAGTGCTCCATTGACACAATGACATGTCCACGTTTATGTTATGAAATCTTCGAGTCTACACATAATCATGTTTGTTACTGACAGTAGCATGTCTGTTACTCGTCAGTCATTTATTTACTTGGTTAAAGGGACACATGCCAATCTTGCTTTCTTTAAAACTCGAGTCGCCCCCTCAGTTTTAAACGAACAGTTAAAAGAATATACTTCTTTCTGCCTGTTAAACTTATATTAGTTCATCGCTTTTTCTGATTTCGAAAATTAACTCTGCAACGTATGTTGCCGCCATCATGATTTCATTTTCCGATATACCGTTGCAACATTATTTGTTGAAGTAAATTGGCCATTCTGACATAAACACAAAGCATGTATAGATCAAAAATTTAGTGTAAAATACATGGACACATACATTTTAAATATATGTGTTTACATAACGAAATTATTTAATTGTTTCTGTAGCCGGTCGTCTTTCCTTATAAATGAATATGAATGTTGCCGTCTTTGGGTCGGACGGTCCTGTTACTTAATTAGTACTTGTCTCCGTTTATTGAAATTCTACATATATACAGAGGAGAGATGTATCTATATGATTTTGTTATTATGCTCGCTTCTAAAATGACGAAATAAATCGGTTTGAATAAAAGACGCATTCTCAGCAATACACAACGTATTGTGTGTACGGGTTGGAGGGGGAAGCCCACGGGTTGGAGGGATACTACCGTAATGTTGCTCTCATAAATACTGTGAACATACTACAACAATAATATAACAACTACTGAACAATGCTGAAATCGATTTATCTTTATAAATGAATTCATAATTCCACAATTTTAATGCGTGCGAACATCGATTTGGAACGTCGATTCGGCGTATTTAAACGATTACGGTGTACTTCGTTAATTTTCGGGGGGGAAAAGTACTTGCCTCCGATTTTTTTTATATGTTACATGTATATCTACAGAGGAAAGATGTATTTACGCGTATATGCTTTTGTTTTTTTCTCTCGCTTCTAAAATGATGAAATAAATCGAATTTGATTAAAACTGCACACTCGCAGCTATATACAACTTAATAAATACGGTATGGAGGGTGGTGGGGGTGGAGTGAGGGGCGGGGTTGCAGGGATACTACCGTAATGGTGTCCTTGAGAAAAATGGTGAACATTCTACTCTAATAATTTATTAAATACAGAACAATTTTGAAATCAATATATCTCTTAAAAAGGATTTCACAATTTCATGGTTTTATATCCCGCGTGTACATTAACTTCGAAAGGCGATTGTTCATATTTTAGCGAACACGGTGTACTTTGTTAATTTTGGGGGAAAAAAAGTACTTTTTTCTGATTGACTTTAAATTTTGGGTTTTAATAGTAGACATGTCAATGAACACTTTCAAGAAAAAAAAATCATTCTCGTTGTTAAAACTTTTTTTTTTTGCATTTTTTTCGGATTCAGAAAATTAGCACTGCAAAATATATTTCCACTATCCTCATTTCCTTTCCCGACGTACCGTTACAATTTGGTTTGTTAAAACCTATTCTGAGCACTCCGGCATAAACCAAAAGGATGTATAGATCAGAAATTTAATCTGGAATGCATGGATACATACATTTGAAATATATGTATTGAAATAATGGAATTATTTCATTTCTTGTGTACCCGGTCGCGTCTGTAAATGTATATGCATTATGCCGTCTTTGCGTCCGTGGGTCATGTTAGTTAATTTTGGGGAAAAAAAAGTACTTGTCTCTGATTTCATTAAAAATTTGCATATGGACAGAGGAAAGATTTATCTACGCGTACATGCATTTATTTTTATTCTCGCTTCTAAAATGACAAAATAAATCGATTTTGATTTAAAAGCGCATTTTTGGCATTTAAACCTTAAAACAACCTAAATTCATCCCTTTGAAAAATACCTTTAACTATTAATGGGAATTACACGAAGTGTACGCCAATTATGTTCGACCAATGTAGTTTGTGAATATTATTACTTTAACAACGATCTGTGATTGTGTTTTGTTATAATCACAGTTTATAAATAAGAGGTGTATAAATCTGACCAGTGAAAATTTTCCCAATAATGTCATTTTGTTATCGATTTTATCACGTGACCTTGTTTGATAAATATCCCTACGCCATAGGGCTGGCGTTCCTACTGTAAGGCGGTGTTATATCATATTGGGTGGAGACATAATGACTGAATGAGTAAATAGAATTGAACTGAATCTTGTTTAATGGCTCATCAATGCAGTTTAGGTTATTTAAAGCCGCCCCAGAGAGTTGAAGGTGTATTATAACTTATTGACTTATCGAATTGAATTGAATATTGTTCAAGGCACATCAACACATTATAGGTTATTTAGAGCCGCCTCCGACGCCTAGGTCATGGAATCCGCGGACATCATGACCCCATGACCGGTGCGAACACCATGGCCACATACAGTGTAGACAAGCTGATTTGCTTCTTTTCGCTTTTTTTTTGCATTATAAATAAAACCGATATTAATTTGTCGTTATATATTCATGCATTCAATAAAATGTCATGGATCTTCATCCATGAAAATACGTTTAAAGAGTTGCATTTATTCCATTCCAATACTTGCGACTTTATTCCGTTGCACTTACGATTTCATTTTGCTCCGTAAACATCCGGACAAATAAAGATCTCGGAAACATTGCCGCATTCTACACTGAGTTGACTGATCTACGAAAACGTCAAATCCACAGGCGAAACGGTAACATTTGAACGTTCCAAAATATGTGTTTATATCATTCAAGTTTTTTAGACGAGTTCTCTAGGAAATCAATTTGTAAAGCATGCAGTTGCTTATCGCCAACTACATGAGTCAGACTAATAAAAAAAACATATAAGGATCAGCTGCCTTCGGCAGTTGAATAATACCATAAGAGATGGGATGTGCACAGCGCGAAAAGATAATGATACTTTGAACAAATATGTTGGAATTCAGTCGAATTATATAAAGTGGAACTTTTTTGGTTAAGTATATCAGGAATATACAAGACACATGGCGGAGATATGGCAGATGAGCGGTCGGACAGACGGACGCCCATCGAAGAGTGATCACTGTATACTAGTTCATCTCTGAGCCTTTCTCTAACGCTTTGGCTCATGTGTGATAATACGCGAAACGTGATTTATAAATAAACAAGAAATAAGATTCTTTGAATGTTATCATTCATTTGTTTTTCATTAATTCTTGTGAAACAGGGTCATGACCGTTGACCTGAATTTACTCCTGTCACATACAAAATCAGGACTGAGCACTGGTACCACGATAAAGGCAAGTAAATACCCTTTCGAGTGATACCTGTCTCTATGATACTTTCAAAATGTTGAAATCCGACAGACAGCGAAAGGGCGGACGAGATGGCGGATGGACGGACGGACTACTGAAATACAGTTTATTAATACATATAACCTCACCTATGAACCAGATTATTACCGAAATTAGTTTCATACACAAACACAATAATAATGCTTTTCAAAAATTACATTTTTTATTTAATTATTGTGAAAAAGGGTCATGAGCTTTGACCTCAATTTGGCCCGATTACATCCAAATTCAGGGCTGAACACCTGTACCACGACAAAGGCGGAAGAATACCCTTTCGAGTGATAACTATCTCTGCTGCTTGCAATATTTTGAACTCGACTCGCAATTCATGGAGTGGCTATTAGACGTTCGTCCGGACGGACAGAAAATGGATGGACGGACGGCGGATTGGCGGACGGACGGACGACGGACGAAGACTTACCACCATATATCAGCTCACATCTGAGCCTTTTACTTATGTTAGCTTATGACCGAAATATGCTTCGTGCATAAACAAAATAATAACGGCTTTCAAAACAGTACATTCAATTTTTATGCCCCCGAAAGGGTCGCACCATCTGTCTGTCAGTCCGTCCGTCAGTCCGAAGTTCGTGTCCGGACCGTAACGTCACAAACCCTGCAGGGATTTTTAAATAACTTGGCACAAGTGATCACCATAACAAGACGATGAGTTGCGCGCAATACCCTTTCGTACCCTTTACCTCAAAGGTCAAGGTCACACTTGCAGTTTATAGGTCAACATTTCCGTTCGTCCGTCAGTCCGCAGTTCGTGTCCGGACCGTAACGTCACAACCCCTGCAGGGATTTTTAAAATAACTTGGCACAAGTGATCACCATAACAAGACGATGTGTCGCGCGCAAAACCCAGGTCCGTACCTCAAAGGTCAAGGTCACACTTGCAGTTCATAGGTCAAAACAGGTACGCAATTTCGTGTCCGGACCGTAACGTCACAACCCAAGCAGGGATTTTTAAATAACTTGGCACAAGTGCTCACCATAACAAGACGATGTGTCGCACGCAAAACCAAGGTCCGTACCTCAAAGGTCAAGATCACACTTGCAGTTCATAGGTCAAAAACAGGTACGCAATTTCGTGTCCGGACTGTAACGTCACAACCCATGCAGGGATTTTAAAATAACTTGGCATAAATAATCACCACAAGACGATGTGTCGCGCGCAATACCCAGATCCGTACCTCAAAGGTCAAGGTCACACTTGCAGTTCATAGGTCAAAAACAGGTACGCAATTTCGTGTCCGGACAGTAACGTCACAACCCCTGCAGGGATTTTTAAATAACTTGGCACAAGTGATCATCATAATAAGACGATGTGTCGCGCGCAAAAACCAGGTCTTCAAGGTCAAGGTCACACTTGGAGGTCAAAAGTCAAATCGTGTCCAGTCAATAACTCTGGAATTCATGGACAGATTTTCAAATAACCTGGCACAAGTGCTCACCACGACAAGACGATGTGTCGCGCAAAAAATCTAGGTATGTATGTTATGTTTCGTATATAGCTTTGCATTATTTTGTTTCAACGCGATATGTGACAAAAGTGGAACCTGACTGTGTCAGATTAGATGAATGATGCATGTCCTCTATTACTAATTAGGAATCCTTAAACTTCTTAAGTTTAGATAACCAATGTATAGAAATCTTCAATAAGGAATTCATTATAAGGACTTTTTTAAATGGTTACTGTCCTGTATGTATACCCTCATTCACCGACTGTTTTAACTAACAATACTTAGAATATAGTTACTGCTTATGAGCTAGGAATCAAAACTAACTTCACACATAGCAAATAGAGCTTAGTCCATGATAAATACATGACTATGAATACAAATATGTTAAGTTCTAAGCAAGCATTATTTAGTACATATGTATCAATTGGTATCGCAATTAATCGCAATACTAACGTTTGCTGAACTAGAAATGAGTAAATGGTGATATGTGATAAAAAGACGGACAATAGACACATCTCTCACGTTGCCTAGACACTATCACTATCACAAAACATGATTCAATATCGTAATAGCACAAGTCATATAACTTGTAGAAAAAATGGAATAGTTATACTATGTGACGCATTGCATGACTATTCATATAATGTGTCGTGTAGTGATCGTTTGCCTCCTCCCTCCCCTTTTCTCCCTTCTCCCTCCCTTATCTCATTTCTCCTTTACTCTCTTCTCCCTCCCTATTTCTTTCTTCTCCTTTCCGTTTCATTAGAAAACATGGGATTTTCAGCCGTTTTCACATGTTTGATCACCATGGACCCCCATGAATCAATAGTTTACACTATTTTTTTTCAATATTTTAGATACAAGTGCTTAAATTTTTAGCGCTTACAGATAGTAACTGTAATGTTAGATAATTTTATATAACCGTTGACAGAAAAAATACCATACCAGATCGTTCCAGTCCTCAGTATCTCCAGAGGGCTCCTGCTGGTCAATAGCAGGCGGTTACTCGGAATATTTTGATATACATAGGCTCACACATAGGTAATTGCTTCAGCCTACCGCAAATATACGAACATACGCCTATCAAAAAAAAAAAAAATAACGACGTCGACTTGTAAGTGAGGAAGTGTCGATTCCTACGGATGGCGGGAGGTGTACTGTATGGTTCTACCCAGGAAAAGTGGGTGGTCTGCCTCCGCCACAAAGAATCGATGGTGTTTTACGTCATTTTCAACACATGTAAGGTTATATATGACGGTCGATTATTTTTATGGCGGAGGAAAGAGCTGAGAACTGTACCGGTACAAAGCGTAAATCATTAATACATACATCAATGTGACAATATGTCCCTTAACTTTACCATGAGGCTAGCAACGTCACTGTCAGGCGCGAGAAGCGGCACTGTTTGTTATATGCGTGTTTTATTCATTGAGGGAGCTCTGCCCAAAGCATCTTTGGTTTGTTTGTTTGTTTGAACGGTGTTTTACGTCATTTTTAGCACATGTTTAGCTATATATGACGGTCGATTTCTATTGTGGTAGAGGCAGACCATCGCATTATTCCTGGGGTAAAACCAGTACTGTATCCCTCCCGCTATCCGCAAAAATCGACACGTTAAAGCGTGTTTGGACACTGACACTAGCATGCATGTTTGCAAATATAAGCAACCGATTCGGATGAATTTCATTCATAGTAAGTAAACGCATATATTTCCAGTGGTGTATATAGGAACAAAGCAATTGGTATAGCTGTCTGTCCGTTTGTTCGAGCACAAAAGTTTGAATATACCTGGGAGCTCTATTTGTCAACTGAGAATGTGTCGATTTTTGCGTAAGTATTGGTTCTACCCAGGAAAAATGTCTCCGAATAAAGCTCAAGGTGAGTTATATACGGAGCTCGTCTCCGCATAAAGCTCACGATAAGCTATATACTAGGGGCATGTGCCTTGATTCCGAATAAAGCTTACTCTTTTAAAAACTGGAAAAAAATTAAGTCCTGTACCAATTATACTCATATTTCGTATTTGTATGATTATGATACATGAAAGTCTAAATATATGATTAAAGTATAGTTTAAGATGTATGACTTGTAATGACAAGATCCTCATCTTTCCAGGAAATATATAAAAGTATATTAAAGATAAAGATTTGTTGCACTATGTTGTATTTTTGTAATATTAAGCGTGTGGTGTTATTGCTGTTGATGATGAAGAACTACCCCTTCCTGAGTGAGCAACTGGTTTTTTCTTTGCTTGGCACAGATTTTTTTGCGTAGAGTGCCTGAAGAGCGAGCCGTGCGTGAAGAGCGTGCATTGCGTGAAGAGTGTGCAGTGTGTGAAGAGCGTGTAGTGCGTGAAGAGCGTGCAGTGTGAAGAGCATGCAGTGCGTGAAGAGCGTGCATTGCGTGAAGAGAGTGCATTGCGTGAAGAGTGCATTGCGTGAAGAGCGTGCATTGCGTGAAAATCGTGCAGTGCGTGAAGAGTGCATTGCGTGAAGAGCGTGCATTGCGTGAAAAGCGTGAAGAGCGTGCATTGCGTGAAAAGCGTGAAGAGCGTGCATTGCGTGAAAATCGTGCAGTGCGTGAAGAATGCATTGCGTGAAGAGCGTGCATTTTGTGAAAAGCGTGCAGTGCGTGAAGAGCATGCATTGCGTGAAGAGCGTGCAGTGCGTGAAGAGCGTGCAGTGCGCGAAGAGCATGCATTGCGTGAAGAGGGTGCAGTGCGTGAAGAGCGTGTAGTGCGTGAAGAGATTAATTAATGATCAATAAAATATTGTCATTTCAGTATATCAGGAAACTCGGTCGTAAATTACACATGGTATCGGTTGTAAATACCAGATCGTTTCGTTGGTATCAGTATCGGTATCAGACCGATTTGTTCTTAACGGTATCGAACTCTGGTACTGAAACATTGTCTTTAGACTAGATCGTTCACATAAAACACTTTTTCTGAGAAGTTGCATTTTACAGTTGTGAAGTTATAAGTCTATAGAAGGTGAGATGGCTCAGTGGTTGGCCTCTCACTCCGGAGGTCACGGGTTCGATCTCGCCCGGGAGCGTTCTCGTGGACTCTCAATAGAACACTCAGTACTGGTTTGTGCCAAGGAAACGGACTCGAGAGAGATTCATACAAGCTTCCAGCTTTCTTCCCGCAATGTGTCTGTACTTACGTTGAAAGTATGCCTAAAATCTACTTTGAAGAACGCAGAATGAGCAGTAAAATGTCCTATTTCAACGCAGTAGTCGTAGTAGAAGTAGTAGTGGTCGTAGAAGTAGTGGTAGTCGTATCGGTAGAAGTAGTAGTGGTTGTGCTGTTAGTAGTATTTGTAATAGTAGCAGTCGTAGTAACAGTGGTAGTTATAATGGTAGTTGTAGTAGTAGTAGTGACAGTAGCAGCAGCAGCAGCAGTAGTAGTAGTAACAAGGGTAGACGCCATGTAACCAGCAACATAATGTATGCAATTATTTTCTGTTATTGTGCGCTCCTATTTTACCTAATTTTGTATTAAGATGGTGATAAGCTATATACGGAAAAACCATGCCTTTTCACCGTATAAAACTTACTTTGGTGTGAGCTATATACGTAGAAAATGTGAGCTATATGCCTACATATAAAGCTTACTGGTGAGCTATATACGGAATGAGCTATATTACATGAACACCGTCTATAGCTCATTCAGTGGTCTGCCTCGATCACACAAAAATATATGACCCGACATGTGCTAAAAATAACGTAAAACACCTAACAAACAAATCTAACACAAACACATTTTGTGTGCCAGTATCTCTCGACATCATAAACTCAAGGACATGCTAATGCGCCCATGAATAAGAAATAAATATACAAGGAATATAAGAACATACGTTTGCATAATCCTTGAATACGCACGCAGCCTCGTTTCAGTCTGTCAACTTTCTGCAATTCTAAAAAAATAGTGTCGAAGTGTTAAAGGGACACATGGCAATATTTATTTATTTATTTTGAAATGACGGATTTCCTTGTCCGGTATGCTATGCAAGAACATCTTTTCTTGCATACCGGACAAGGATATCCATCATTTTACCGGGGCTAGATATTTCCATCTCATCCTAGAGCCGAGATAAAATTAACGCGCGCACCAACATCCGGTATGCAGGAAAATATACAATTGGAATTATCCCTCAAATGATTAAGATAGAGAACAGCGTTTAAATTGTTGCAATTGTTTCGCAAACGCGCATGTAGAACTGAAAGGTATATATCACCCAATATGTAGTATTGGGATACTATCGTCGGTTTAAAGTACTTTTTAAGTCTAGTTTTAAAACTCGAAAGAGATGGTGCTTCGCAAGTATTAATATGAAATTCGTTCCAAAGTTTTAGAGATGACGGTAAGACTGATCTAGAAAACAATTATGTTCTTCTTGGTAAAGTAACGAAGTTGGAACTGTTTCTCAAGTTATAAGGATTCGATTCCGAAATAGTTGCAGGGAATACTTCATTCAAGTAACTCGGTAAATCTCTATTTTTAAACTTACAGGTAAATGTCAACGTTTTGATGTGTCTTCTATTGGACAGAGAGACCCAACCAGTTTCAGTTAACAATGTTTGTATAGAGACAGAACGAGCCAGTAACTATTCGCGCGGCTTCATATTGTATTTTTTCTAAATTATCTTTTTCATAACCGCGTAAATATACACTGAACAAAATTGCTAAGTATCGACTTTTGTATCTTAACTAATTTTCTGATTTTAAATATATTTTAGAATAGATATATGATAAGTATTTTTTTTGACTCATAATTTGTAAAACATTTATTTTTTGTTTAAATTGTTACATCTTTTGAGAGTTAACCTCCCTATATATGAAAACATGAAATGTACTGATAAAACACATAACACGAGTCAAAGATCGCTTAAAGACATAAAACTCTTAAAATTGGTATGAAATAATAGAAAAAAAACATAAAATTCTTACCCATTTATCGCAGATTTTCCGTCTATAAAAAAATGAAATATGGATAATCTTAAATTACCTCCCTTTACATTGAATATTGTTTGAAATTCAAGAAACTGTAATTCAGCGTTAACATTAAATATTTCGAAAATTTCTTTTGCAAACGCATTTGTAGTGGTAATGCTAGTAAAACATGATGTCAAAATAATTTTAACTGGAATATTTTAGATTTAGGAACATCGAAAGCTACACTAATTCGAAGAACTTAATAAAATCCTATATACCCAGGTGTATAAGTGTTATAACTTATTTCTAAGAAAACACATTGACTTAAAAGTTTTAAAATGTGTTCATGCAATCAGAGCAGACGATTTACACTCGTTATTTTGCAGTTTAACGGTATCTCTAATCAAGCTCAAAATACACAAAACAATGAGAATATTATTGACATATTCTTAGGTTGATACTTAGCAATTTGGTTTAGTATATATTTGATTAAGCGTTCGACGTTTTAATTTAAATTTCATTATTTTCATTGAACCTAGTACCTTAGACGCAGATGTTACAATATTTGAAATATGTTGATGCCAGGACTCATCATGACTAAGTTTTACCCCTAGATGTTTATGATGGTCAACACAGTTAAGTTGAGTATTTTCAAATATCAAAGGCGGACGGTTTCTGTTTTCAAGTGAAAAGAAGATGACTTCAGTTTTAGATGGATTAAATTTTACTAACCATTGCTTTGACCAATTCGGTATTTTACGCAGGTCGTCATTAATTGTAGATTCCATATAATCAATGTTGGATTTAGATACCGCAATAGAACTGTCAACAGCCAATAGCCTTGTCGTACTAAGCAATGAATAAGCTATGTCGTTTATATCAATTAAAAACTATAATGGTCTTAGGACAGAGCCTTGGGTACGCCGGCATTTGGAGTTTTTATTTTATAAAAAATAGAAGAACCAACAATCAGTTATATAATTATTTAACCAATTAATAAGGTTAGCTGAAATGCCTGTCACCAGAAAGTCACCATGAGATGAAAGTTATTAGATCACAAAAGCATAACATAAGTAGCTACGAAATCAATAAAAAAAGTTTGTCAGCTTATGATGATTAAAGATACATACTAGATAATGGACAAGATACGTTAGCATACAAGTAAAATACTCCATGGTAAAAAACGATATACGCAGCGATGATGAAGACTACTGTCCGGTTCCGTCTGACTTTGCTTAATCAATTGCAAATGTTTTAGTTGAATCGTATGAGCAAAATATTATGTTATTGAAATGATCAACTGGATTGATAAGTAGTATAGAGAGTGAGGGTTTCAGCGATAGTTTCCTAGAGTGGGTTTGCTCAAGTAATTAATAATGTGTTTCAGGGCTTTTGGCCCAAGTATGCCTATCATTTAGATTTTTGTAAATGATGGTGTTCTTGAATTACAGCCATGACCGACACATTTTACAGTTGCTTGAGTTTGAAGCCCGCTCTGGGAAACTGACCTGGTACCCCTACTCTCTATACTACTAAATCGAATAGTCTAGTTGCGCTGTTCTCCGACAGCTCTTGTTAATGATAACAATCACATACTTATTTACATCCAGCTTCAGGCTCTCATTCATATGCGACCCGACTCTATTGATGGAAATTTTCGTGGAGTGTTGGTGACGACATTTGTGGAAGTGAACACTTCCCCATATTTCTTGAAAATAGCTCGAAAAATCGCAAAGATGGAATCTTCGTAAAGCTGATTGGGATACGTTTCAATCTCTTTGCGAGGAACAATTAAAGCCTTCCTTTTTTGAGGATGTTGAAGACGCAACTACTCTTTTTACCAAAACTCTTCATGATATAGCTGATCAAACAGTTCCAAAAACCTCAGCAAATCCAAAACGCCCACATAAACCATGGTACGATGATGACTGCAAACAGGCAGTCAGCGACCGTAAAGTTGCATTAAATAATTTTATCTTGCGGCCGACTCAAACTAATTTAGATAATTTTAGAGTTTTTCGTGCGAAAGCCCGTCGTACTGTTAAGGACAGCAAGAGGAAATCCTGGAGATCTCATGTCTCTAGGTTGAACTCACGCTCATCTCTTTAGAAGACTTGGGGCATGGTCCGGAAAATAAACGGTAAAGGTAATTCTGGTTGTGTAAATCATCTTAAAACTGATAATGGAGATATTACATCTGTCAAACATATTACAAACACTTTGCCAGAACATTTTTCTAAAAACTCTTCTTCTGAAAATTGTCAACCAAATTTCCTAAAGAATCACAACCTGACTTCTATGGTGATGTGATTTATAAACTTCGTAAGATTCTTGGTCATCATCACTTTCATACTATCTTTGTTAAACTTGTTAAAAAGTTTATCAAAAGAGGTGATGACCCTATTATTTTGCCACATACTGCATGCCTGGTGGTGGTCCCTTTTACAGTTCGCCTTTCCTCTTTAATTGTACGATGATCGGACATATGTGAACCCTATGATGACGCCTACATAAAGCCCATTGGGACGGTGGCGTTTGATGTTTGTCTATGATCTAACTTGTCGTGCCCTTAATGGTTTATTCTCTTTTTGCTCTGGCTTCTGCCAAGTCACAGAGTACCTTCATTGTGGCTTTCTATGCTATTGTTTTTTTGTATTATATTTACACGAGCATATTTGTGTTTTACTTATATTGCCTATTGATGCTGCCTTGTTGGTTAGAGATTAGATCATGGAGGGGATTTCTTTATTTACACTGTCCTGTTTTAATGGGATGACAGTAGGGTAAGTGTGAGGTTTGATGCACCCTAGAACCGGTTTAAACCCCCAGTGGCCCACTTTGCCACTGACCGTTCCAAGGCGGTAGCCCTATTGTCAACCCTTTTGTGTTTGTGATGTCGTTTGCATTTATTATTACTTGTGCCTTCTTGTTTGTCTGTTTGCGTGTTTGTTTCTGTGTTTTTGTGGTTGACTGTCCTCCTTGAATGCTACTTTCCCTGTCCGATCTTTTTTATATTTCTTCAAGTCGAAACATTTGGAGAAAGACAATAAACTGTTCACTCTCAAAGAACTTCGAGAATCCCTTAAAACGGCTCATGATACATCAGCTGGTCCTGATGATATCCATTATCAATTATTAAAATATTTACCTGAAACCTGTCTCTCTACCCTGCTTGATATATTTAATAAAGTGTGGGTTACATGGAATGTCCCCGATTCCTGGCGGGAAGCAATCGTTATTCCAGTCCCCAAACCTGGAAATGATCATACGGACCCAATAAATTATCGCCCTATTGCTTTAACGAGTTGTATATGTAAATACTGATAAAGGTGAACAATGAAACGAATGATTAATGAGAGACTCGTTTGTTTCCTGGAATCCAACAATTGAATTGAATTGAATTGGATTTTATAGTCGCACCAACAGCTAAGGTCATATGGCGACTTTCCAGCTTCCATTGGTGGAGGAAGACCCCATGTGGCCCTCCGGGCAATTTTCGTGCACGTGCGGGCACCTGGGTAGAACCACCGACGTTCCGCAAGCCAGCTGGATAACTTCCTCACATAAAGATTCCTAGGCCCCTGAGGGATCGAACCTTCAGCGGTGAGGGGCAAGTGATTTCAAGTCAGAGACGTTAATCACTCGGCCACGGACGCCCCCTTGGAATGCAACAAACTGATTCAAAGTGAATTCCGGCACCAACGAGGCACAACAGACAATCTCATTCGATTTGAATCATTTATTAGGGAAGCTTTCGTAAAGAAAGAATATCTAGTCGCTGTATTTTTTGACTTGGAGAAAGCTTATGATACTGCATGAGAGGAACGGTATCATGAATGATCTTTATGACCTTGGTCTTAGAGGCCGATTACCATTTTGTATAAAGAATTTCTTAGATGATAGATAGTTTCGTGTCCGAATGGGTTCAACTCCGACATTTATGAACAGGTGATGGGTATGCCACATGGCAGCATACTCTCTGTCACCCTTTTTAATATAAAAAAATAATAGTATAGTTAAATATATCAATCCTGGTGTGGATTGTTCTTTATATGTTGACGACTTATATGTTATCGTGCGAAAAACATGAGCTATATTGAAAGACAACTTCAGCAATGTCTCAATAAACTTCAGACCTGGTCTGATGAAAATAGTTTTAAAATGTCTAAATCTACTACTAATTGAATGCACTTTTGTCAACGTAAACATCAGGAGACCCTCATCTTACACTGGATGGTTCACCAATACTAATAGTAGATGAGACACAATGTATTGGTCTTATTTTCCCCCGTAAATTAACGTTGATACCACACCTTAAATACTTGAAGGCCAAATGCCTCAAAGCTCTTAACTTACTTAAAGTTGTTGCAAACACTAATTGGGGAGCAGATCGAAAAGTACTTTTACAACTTTATAGATCTCTTATCAGATCCAAGCTGGACTACGGCTCAAAAGTATATGGATCGACTCGCAAGTGGTACTTGCAGATACTCGATCCTATACATAATCAAGGATTACGACTCGCCTTAGGTGCCTGTCGTACATCACCAGCCGAAAGTTTATTTGTTGAAGCTAATGAACCATCCGGGACAAATTAACCCTTCAATATGCCATTAAATTACAATATAACCCTTCAAACCCAACTTTCGACATCGTTTTTAATCCTAGTTATGAACCTCTTTATGATCGAAAACCGAAGGCCATTCGACCATTTGGTCTTCGTATTAAACCAAAATTAAGAGACATTGATATCAACCTAAATTTGATTGCCAAGTACAATGTATCACAAATTCCACCGTGGACTTTGGAAACACTAAAAATTATTTTTGATCTTTCTTTGTAATAGTAACACATCCAGTACAGACCCTACTATCTTTCAAAGCAAATTTAATGCAATTAAATCGGAATACAGTAATTTTCAACATATATACACAGATGGTTCTAAAGATGGAGATAAGGTATGCTGCAGCAGCTGTTGTTCACAAACACAGAATAAAGAGCAGCCTGCCTGACAAGGCCTCTGTCTTTCCAGCAGAACTTAATGGAACTTGCCTTAAAGACACATTTCCCAGAAAAATCATGGATAGCATGCTTTTTAACTGCTTACTTCTCGCTGACTGATTACCACAGAGACATTATATTGAGGCCCCATCACAGTTTTTTCTTTTCATTTACTATTGCCTTAGTTTTTGATATAAAATATATTGTGACTAAAAACACTAGATTGTTTATTATGGGGGAGCATATAATTTACTCGCCGCTTTTCCCGTCCGTCCGTGTGTGCGTCCGTGCGTCACACTTTTTTGTCCGGAGCATAACTCAAGAAGTATGCTTGATTAAAGTTCGTGTGAATGATAAGGACAATGAGACGGAGTGCAGTTCATAGGAACCATAACTCTAGCTTCACTACTTTTTTTATAATTATCTCCCTTTTTTGAAAAATCTTATTCGGAGCATATTAGAGAGTTCCGTACGGATTCATTTCGAATAAGGAAGCACTCACACTAGA
Organism: Cyrtodaria siliqua; assembly: GCA_037043455.1. NCBI lineage: Eukaryota > Metazoa > Mollusca > Bivalvia > Adapedonta > Hiatellidae > Cyrtodaria > Cyrtodaria siliqua. The sequence continues at coordinate 53,825 of JAWPHD010006066.1, forward strand.
CATTACTTTTTTCTGTGTAACTTTCAGGATGAATCCATCGGTCCTACCGATTCTCTTGTTGTTATTATTAATATCAGAAAACAAACAACAACACACGAACTAGAAGTGATAATTTTACTGCACCATATATTAATATTAGTTCCACCTATGGCCCATATGAGGTTGTCCATACGGATTTGGTAACCACTGTCTACACTGTTCAACAACACACTTTGGCATGATTTCACTGCGATGCCAGGTGTTGTCTCCATTTCTGGCAGTACATTTCTTCACAATATATCTTGGTTAATTGTTAACACGGGTCTTTTAAGAAAATCCATCTATACAAAATATATACAAGTGCACATAAAATGCAAAATGGTTATAATTTTTACTACAGTATTATACTCTTTATGGGTCGGCCCTCATCCTTTGACAAAAAACTAATAATCTCAATTTCCTTGTGCAAATGTATTTCTAACAGAGATTTACAACAGTTACCTATAGAAATTCTCTCTCTCCCCCCCCCCCCACCCCCACCCCCCTTCCCCCCACCACCCACCCCAAATACAATACGCTCGAAATGTGTTAAACTATATTCAGGAATCTGATGATGACCTTTTTATAATCTTTTCTGATTCCTTTTCATCTCTTCAAGCTCTGGGTAATATGAAACATGATAACCCAGTTGTGCTTCAACTTTTACAATTCTCTTATAGTTGATAAAGTTATTATTTTCTGCTAGCTACAAAGCCCTGTAGGAATACGTGGTAATGAAAGAGCTGATAGTGCTGCTAAGGCGGCATTAGATTTACATATATCTCATGCCAAATTACATTATTATAATACTGATTTTAAAAGTTGTATTAACACACATATTCGTAACTCTTGACAAGACGCTTGAAAATTGTCAGTGAACAATAAACTCAATTCAATTAAACCATTACTTGGAGAATGGCGTCCTTCTGGTAGACCCATTCGTCGAGAAGAAGTTGTTCTAGCCCGGTGCAGGATAGGGCATGCACGTTATAGCCATTCATATGTTTAACAAGGAGAGCAATTACCAGAATGTATACCCTGTTTTGCACCGTTAACGGTCAAACATATCGTGTTAGAATGTGTAGACTTTGATCCTATGCAGCGAAGGCATTACACAGTTAATACTATGAAAGAGTTGATTCTAGTCTTGTTTTAGATTTCCTGAAAGATACCAGACTTTATAAATCATTATAATATGTTCTTATATACATTTACTTGCTTACACATCCGTTGACGGGCATTTGTTGATTTACATATATACATAGTTTAAATTACTACCATATCACCCTTATTTACATTATTTTTTAATTACTACTTCATTTCTTTATCTTTCATCACTTTTTGCGCACGATATGACATAGTTATGTGTCGACGTGCCACAAAACACCATTCATTCATTCAGATGAAATAAACAGCGGTTGTACACAGGTTGAAGGAACGTGTTGGGACTGAAAAAATAATAATTGAAAAACAAAAAAAAATTGAAAAAAAAATTCTGAAAAAAACAACTATTTTTTTTACTACATTTGTACATTTGGGTAGGATTTTTTGGTGTACAGTTTTTCATTTATTTGATGTTTTGAGGTGTGTTCAAATGTAGCAAAAAAAAAAAGTTTTTTTTTTGCAAATTATTTTTTCAGTCCCAACACGTTCTTTCAACCTGAGCGGTTGTATGGTTGTATCGCCTATAACCAGCTTTTACTTTAAGCACACGGAGCATAAGTAGAAAGTATCCACTGTTAATACTGGTATTTCCCATAGGCCAGTTTTGCGTGGGTACAAAAGCTTAGAGTTTTAATAAAAAAAAAAATCTGATATTTGCACTTAATTCAGAACAAAATATTCAAGTAAACAGTTTCAAAATTTGCCAAGTAATAATCTGTTATGTATGATATCAAAACTTCAAAGAGAGGTAATTTGATAATTGAGGATAATTAAAAGCTGCTATTTACAGAAGCTGTGTTACGTTGAACCCACAGAAAATATTATCTCCGACAAATTTAGGTATTTTTCATAGAGTTGATGTGTTTAGGCTAAATGAATTTAAATATTAAGAAAAATGAAGTTAACATTTTTGTTTAATAAACTTTTAAACTAGTATTTGTCTGGACTGTTGATTGTGGTCTACATAGTTTATCCATAGATATATCATTAATTTGTTCCGTGTTTTTGTTGTTGTTGTTGTTGTTTTCAAATAATTCATTTTTTTAAATGTTATTTTGCAATCAATGAAATATCTTTACATTTTCCAAAAGATCGTAAAAGGTCGCATTTGTATAGCCCTTCAAAAAACAGAGACTATATAAAACATTTGAAAATACCATTATGTAAAAATGCACTTAACTGTAACACATTGCCCCGTTCTTTGGGGCAAAGTGTTACACTTGTCGGGGCCAGATGTTACACATCCTCTTATATGCCAACCTTATCAGAATATACCAGTTTTATAAAGGCAATATAAGAACATATAAATAAATGTAATATATATAAATATTAAGTATATTTACTACAGGAAAGGGACAGTAGTATACTTGAAATGTATGATTTCATATATAATAAATGTGTATTATGATATTACTGGGATATGTTTAATGTATGTTTAATGTTGTAAGTTTAATATTTATATTATCTATATACCTCTACAATAGTTTGCTTTATGGTTTTAAGAATAGTTGTGTACGCTTAACTTCTGATAATAATATCTTAAACCCATGTTAAATACTTAATCATGTAATACGGTGAACAATTATTCCAAGTTATTTCAAAATGATTCATGAAGTTATGAAGCAGAAACGGGGATTTTTGACATATTTGACCTCTACGTGTGACTTTGACCTTTTAGCTGCACACCCGGGTGTTGCGCTATGAACGTCGTCTTGTTAAGGCTATCATTTGTGCCAAATTATTTCAAAACACCTTCATGGGCGCAAGAGATATACAGCCAAGACTAAATTGGAAGCGACGAACAAATGTACTGTCATGTTCTTCAAATGTTAAACATTATAGTATATGCTGTTACGTTACATAGTATTGAGTTCACTGCTTCAAGTAGACATATCATCACATCACACACAAAAACACACAGAATAAAATTCCAGACTCCATTGTGCCTATAATCGTCGGGTAGGACGCCTGTCGTAGGTGGACGGACTATAATCCTTAGAAACACACACACACACACAGAGTATTGAAAAATGACCTATCATGGATTACATGGTAGCGAAATGAACATGCGCAAATGGGTGGTGGGGTAATATGTTGCAGTACATATGGCAATCTCTACCTAGAGTACACTCGTTCCTCATTTGACTCTGTCAACGTCAAAGGAAGTAGAGCGAACGGTTAGGTCACGCACAGACCTAACAACAAATAGATTGGACACTATGAAAATTATGTAAATTTCAAGTGGCACAGTTCGAAAATTTCACAAAATATTTCCCAACTTTAAACACACATATCATGAAGAGTTTTATAGATACAAGTTTCATTCAAGCCAAATACCATCACAAATTTAATTTTCTTTCCAATGATAGTATTTTGTTTTCTCTTACATTGAGAGCAAAAAAGGAGTTTGATGGAAACTTGTGACTATGTCAAAACATTGATTTTTAAGAGAAAAGCGAAAATTGATGACATTTGAAACTTTAAACATGTACAATTTCTTATTTTGAAAATAAACATAAATTATTATAATCCCATTTTGCTATTCACTATGAATCTTTTGGATGTATTCTCATAAAAATCGGTGAATAATTTAGAGAGAAGGTAGAATGAAAAGTTAAGGTGCCACGTGATATTTTGGTTACATCGATCATTGGTTAAGATAGGAAGTTTCCTATCTGTTTATGTTAATATGTCTGTGGGTCACAGAACGCAATATTTGAATAATAATATACCTTAATAATATCCAGTTGACATTTGTTGATCACCATAAACATCTAGGTTTAACGCTTAGTCATAATGGAAAATGGCACGAGCACATCAAAAATGTTGTTGCTTCGGCAACAAAGGTATTAGGATTAATGCGAATGCTTAAATATAAAGTATCTCGAAGAACACTTAATCAGATTTATTTATCCTATATGCGTCCAATCTTTGAGTATGCTTCCATTACATGGGACGGTTGTACCTTATACGAAAAAGATACTTCGGAAAAATTACAATATGAAGCAGCCCGGATAGTAACTGGACTAACTCGTTCTGTATCCATACATCATTTATTAGCTGAAATAGGATGGATTTCTCTTCCCGATAGGAGAAAACTGCAAAAGCTTATTACAGTATACAAAGTTAAATATGGAACAACTCCAAACTATATTTCAAATCTGTTCCCACAATTGGTAGGACAAGTGAGCTCTTACAACCTTCGAAATAGTGATAATTATGCCACTACGAGTACTGTTCGTAGAACTGAAATATTTAATAACTCGTTTGTACCTTCATCTCTTAATCTCTGGAACAACTTACCAATAGATATACTCAATTTAGAATCTATATCGATGTTCAAGAGGAAACTTTTAAGTTCTGTTTTTCCAAGCTCAAAAGTTCCTACACACTATTTAACTGGCCAACGATTATTTGCTGTTTTACATGCCAGAATACGAAATTATTGCAGTAACCTTAATAATGATCTTTATTTAAACCATTTACGAGAATCATACAATTGCGATTGTGGTTCTGCAGTAGAAGACGCTGAACACTTTTTTTTCAACTGTAACTTATTTCGTACACAACGGATTCGTTTGTTTCAGTCAACTCGTACATTTCACCCATTAAATTTAAATACAATACTTTTTGGTCGCGAACACTTGTCGGATGACGATAATCAAATTCTCTTCGAAGCAGTGCAAATGTACATAATAGAAACACAGAGGTTTGCCTAGATTTAGATTTACTTTTGCAACTCATGCTGATTGACTCTCTTCTTTCGAACTTGACACAATCTCTATACTTCTTTTTTACCTTTTTTCTTCACTAGTTCCTAGTTTTTCTTTCTCACTACCTTTTCTCTAATCATGATATTGTGTGCAAGTTATATATATTTACCTATGTAATTGTCTAACTTTGTGTGTATACTATTTTGTCGGGAAGGGCATTAACTAATGTTGTAAGAACGTGTAGCCCAATCCTTTTGCGATTATATATTGGCAATAAAATATGTTTAAATAATAAGGAAACTATTCGTAGATCACAATTAAAAATGAAAATTTACTTATTTTGCTGCAACATCCATTTTTTGCTCGCTATTTTGTCACCGCCAAGCCAACGCGCTTACCGGCTTCACACAAGATGGTCGCACAAACAAACATTTAGAATTACGTTTTCATGGCGTAATAGGGGAATTCGTAAAAATAAAATGTTAATGTAACACCTTGCCCCGTGTATCATCTTGCCCGGTCTCCTTTACATGTTTTAAGAGTGTTTAAAATGCACATCTCCTGTATCAAGGGCAAAAGGTGGTTATATTACCTTCTACTAAAAAATGCCCAGCTCCTGTATGTAGGGCATGATTGATGATCCGATGATCTGGACGAGAATAAGCATTATGTGGAATATGCACTCGGTGATATAGAGAAATGTTGGTATACATGCTTTATTCTTAGTCACAGAAACAGAAAGCTTGTCCCCATGAAAAACAACACTGTATTTTCAGGTAAAAACGTATGTGTGGAAGCACTGTCTTCAGTCAGAGCCAGTGTTTAACTCTCCCAAACTACATTGTTGGTTGAATTGGGATGAAAAGCATTGTAAGAGGCCAGGGAACCAGGCTAGGTAACCGATGGGTAACCTTTATAACGCACCCAATCTCTACCCAGAGTACACTCGTTCCTCATTTGTGAGTGCAAGGAACGATAACTCTGCGTGGAGATTGTAACGCACCCAATAATGGCAAAGAAGTGTAAACGTCACGCTCTGTGTAACATTTACGAATCACAGTTAACAGGAAATCATCACAAGACATCCATTACGAAACGAATTGTTGACAAACAAATCATTGGATTTCTAAGACAGTCTGCTATTTGCTGAAATGTTTCCTTCTTTATAACACCGATTATTGTATGTATATTTCTTCGACCATTTGCTAAACATGAACTGTACAATTTTAGATGAAATTAGATCTGTAAAAACTTGTGTTTGTTTTTACGTCGTCAAAAGTTATCTGCTGTGCCTGTGGTTTGTGAAAATAATAGTTGTGAGAACTGAATCATATCTCTTATGTTCTTATATCCATAAACTACCATGCTGTACATATTGATGCATCCTATAGGGAATATTGGTAAAGTATGCGGATTTTCTGAAGAGTTCACACAAGGCCTGTATAAACAATTGCTGTATTACGAAGGGGTATAAAACCCACTCCCGAACCCCGCACCGTCTACTGAAATGATAACTGTATAATTACTAAAATAACTGTTATTTGTTGATTATTTTAGTTTTTATACATTGATATTTTAGCAATGTATTGTTAGAAAATATTTGGTTACTTAGATACATGCACTGGCGAAATAATTCACATCTTATCTTTCTCAAAGGGTATAAAACCCGCATCGAACCCCTAACATCCGAACCCCTTTCTTTCGGTATATTTGAAATATGGGACCATTTTCTGATAGACATACTTCAGGAGTCACGCGACTAGGCCCAGTCGCTAAAAACTTCGCTGTAGTTTGGCCGACTTCCCTTTTTTATTCATGTGGGGCGAAATTTGAGTCGCCGTCATTTTCGGCAAATTCGGGGCAATTTCAAAAGTGATTAACCTCATAATAAACAAAAGCCTCTAAAATATACAATCAGCGCGGGTATCACAAGTACCTTATTTAATCCCATTACCATTAAATAACAACGTGACTCATCTAATCAGGGCAATAGCCTAATTATCGATCTTTATCGGCTTGCCTTAGGCGAGATGAGAAAATCAACCGCCATGTTTGCTCGTTAGGCGATCACGTGATTAGATCATGTGGGGAATCATGTGCGCATTCTATTTAAGTAAACCAATGAAAGCTGTCGTATTTGTTCGTTTGATGAATAATTAAAAATCGTACTACAAAACACTGCGCAAGGGCGGGGTTATGATTATGATTGACAACAAAATACCTTGAAAAATCTCCCACGATAAATAAATGGAAAATACAGTGTATATAAATTATATGATTGACATCGGCACAGTTAATTGTAAAGAATCTTTAATAAGCAAAACTTTGGTTGTGTGTTTTATTGAGGCTAATTATGAAATAAAGAAATGTGTTTGGTATAAAGAGAGTTTGTTTGTGATTGTTTTATTGACGAGAGAAATCAGCGGAAATGTATTGTATTCTACGATTAGACATAGATATCAATAACGTATGTTACTCAATGCGGGCATGAATGAAAACTAAGTTTGGGGTAATTATCGAATAATTAGTATTTTCAATAAAAATGAAACGAAGGTGGCGGGGGGGGGGGGGGGGGGACCCACAATATTTACCTTTTCTACGATCACGTGACTTTCATTAGCGCATTAGGTTTTCACCATAGTATGTATTGAGTAATATGTATTGCCCGCTTTGGGCCTTCCCCAGGAATTTTTTAAGGGATAGTGGCATTTAACGTGCGAGGGTGTGGGGTGGGTGCGGGAGGGGGTCCCCTCCTGCATGTCGATTTTTTTTCAGGTTTTGAAGTAAAATACGGATTTTGGCATACACCTGACACATTTAAAACATGTTTTAAATATATCTACCAGTCTGCCATAGATAGTACATGTAGATTTTTTTACTGTTTTTATGTTGTTGTTTTTTTGGAAAAAGATAACACTCAACCATATACATTGTTTCCTTTGCTGTTCTAGATTTTTTTTATCTTGTAAACACTTCATTATTGATGTGGTGAAGTTAAGCAGGAGTAATTATATTATTTTTAAGTGAATAACATTTAAAAAAAAACACTTGAAAACTCAGTGTCGTGTGTTTTTTAAGCATCCGAAATAAGGACTATCCGGATTTACATCAACTTTTTACGCTGACATTGTCTTACAATAACTTAACGTCTAAGTCATGTTAACTGCATCAAGTCATTAGTGTTTTCAAAGAAAAAGAAGGTAGGAAACGGTTATAAGTTTATTTAAATTTTATAAAATTGCTGTCTTTATTCATAATTAATCATAATTAATCGTTTTCGTCGAAACACGGAAGCAAATTCAAAACCAGAAGTAACCTAAATTTATAATCTGCAACCCGAGATTCTTATAATTTCATGTGATTATCGATTAATTTGCGTTTGTGAGATTATTTTCTCATCATTAACTATTTAAAAAAGCGATAAAATGGATGGAGGCACGTTAATTCAACGCTACAATAAAATATAACATAAGTAAATTGTTTTCACATTTGATGACGTAATACGTTTACAGGTCATGTACGCATGGTTGAATTCTTGAATTAGACCCTTATCACGGAGGTAATTAACACCTCTGCCCCTCTAATCCTTATGAAAACACTCCAATCAGGAGCTAAGGACGTATGCTTGTCAGGAGTTTATGCCTCAAGGCGTTATTTGATCAGATATGTGATTAATTACCACTGGGAAATGAATGTTTTGACCCACTTTTAAGGGATCGCGGCATGTTTTTAAAGGGTCGCGGTCAGATTAAGGATCGCGGCATGTCTGTTTCAAAAGTTAAGGGATCGCGGCGCCGCTACGCCATAAATGGCTGGGGAAGGCCCTGCCGCTTAGCTCAGTCGGGAGCGGTGGACGACTTCACGCTCATTATTATTACCGCGAGTGTATTTTTAGTTTGGGCTGCGAGTTCAAATGGCCAAAGCGGTTTTTCTTTTTTTTGTACCACGATTGAATTCCGTCAAACAATCTTGCTTTTAATTAGTAAATATTCAATAATGTTTAGTGTGTAATGTTTGCGAACATAATAAGTGTGTGTTTTATAAGCTAAATGTTACGGACATTGTCCCTTTAATGTAAAGATTTCTTTTATTTAAGCCTTTTTTTTCTCTCTCTTTTAATTATGCCCCCGAAAATAGGTCATTCCACAGTTCGTGTCTGGACTGTACCTTCAAAACCCCTGCATGGATTTTTGATTTACTTGGCACAAATGATCACCATAACAAGACGATGTGTTGCGCACAAAACCCAGATCGGTACCTCAAAGGTCAAGGTTACACTTGAAGTTTATAGGTAAAAAACAGGTACGTAATTTCGTGTCCGGACCGTAACGTCACAACCCCTGCAGGGATTTTTTAATTACTTGGCACAAGTGATCACCATAACAAGGCGATGTGTCGCGCGCAAAACCCAGGTCCGTATCTCAAAAGTCAAGGTCACATTTGCAGTTCATAGGTCAAAAACAGGTACGCAATTTCGTGTCCGGACCGTAACGTCACAACTCCTGCAGGGATTTTTAAATAACTTGGCACAAGTGATCACCATAACAAGACAATGTGTCGTGCGCAAAACCCAGGTCTTCAAGGTCAAGGTCACACTTGGAGGTCAAAAGTCAAATTGTGTCCGGTCGATAACTGGCATTCATGGACGGATTTTCAAATAACTTGGCACAAGTGCTCACCACAACAAGACGATGTGTCGCGCAAAAAATCCAGGTCTTTGGCCCCAAGGTCAAGGTCACATTTAGAGGTCAATGGTCAAATCGTGTCCGGTCAATAACTTTTGCATGCCTGGACGGATTTTCAAATCACTTGGCACAAGTGCTCACCACAACCAGACATGTCGTGCACAAAATCAAGGTCCATGGCTCCAAGGTCAAGGTCATACTTAGAGGTCAAAGGACACTTCAGGGGCATTTATCACTTACAGTGATATTTCCATTTTTTTTTTACATTTTGACTTTATTTTTTGTATAAGTAAATATTATGAAAAATATTGAAAAAGCTGCTATGAGTACATTTTTTTCTACATTTTAAGTGTGTGTAGGTGCGTGCGTGTGCAATTACTACAGCATGTAGTATATGTTATTCCTAAAAAAAAAAATATGATGTATTCTTTGCGATTTTCACGAATGTGTAAGTTGCATGCAGTAAAGGTTCGGAAAATTCACAATCCACATAAAATCGTGTTTTTTATTTTCCAGTTAATACATTTGTTTGGAAATAGTTGTTATAGTGAGAATATAAGTATGTTTATCTGAAAATGGGTCCATATTTGGGTTTACACTTTCAAATATACCGAAAGATAGGGGTTCGGATGTTAGGGGTTCGGTGCGGTATGGGAGTGGGTTTTATACTCTTTGAGAATGATAAAATGTGAATTATTTCGCCAGTGCATGTATTTAAGCAACCAAATATTTTCTAACAATACATTGCTATAATACCAATGTATACACAGGGCTCAATCTAGGCAAGGAATTTAGGGAGAAGTCACTTCTCCCTCAAGTGATTTCAGGGAGAAGTGGAGAGAATTTAGGGAGACTTCACGCGACGTGTATACGTAGACAACGGTTGAATAGTCATCACCATGTATATCACAGTGCAGTGAATACAGTGAAATGCACACTAATTCTTTTTACTCTATAATATGAGCTTGAAATATTGATGCAAATTTCTAAGATAATGGTTTTATTACTATACTGTACCTTTTTTTTTTTTTTTTAAATTTTTTCGGCGACTTGAACTTCGCTTTGATGTGCTGCCAAGGCGAAGTCAAGAGATCGCGGGCGCGTTCTTCGCCCGAATCGCCCTGTAGATTGAGCCCTGTATACAAACTAAAATAATCAACAATTAACAGCTATTTTAGTAATTATATGGTTTTATCATTTCAGTAGACAGTGCGGGGTTTGGGAGTGGGTTTTATACCCCTTCCTGTATTACTTCGTATCACTATCAGGAACGTTTATAAAATAGATACACGTTCCTGTTCGGATACTTGGTATTTTAGCTGACTCAGTGAATGTCAACTCTCAATTTCTTTTTAAAAAGAAGCAGTACTTGGCGCCGCAACCAGATCATTAGTAAGATCATACCTGATTGGTCCTACCTGATTGCTGAAGATTTTTTTCTGATGCCTGTACGACTGAATTGTCTACTTAAGAGTTATGTCCTCGTAAAGAATTCTCAGACAGTGTTTTTTTTATGTGTTTTGTGAATGCAGCCTGTGCCTGTGCCATTGTGAAAAATAGCGGCATTTTTCTCGAAATTGTGAAAACTGTGAAATATTGTAACAAAAGAAAAAGAAACTTTTTTCACTTTTAATTTCACAGTTTAATATCCCTTGGTTTTAAGTTTTGTTTTTGGTAAATACAGACTAGTTTTAACACCAGCGTATATTAAGACTAGTATCCTTACCTGTCTGTAATTACCCTAAAAAAATTTCAGATTGTGATTTTTTGGGATATAATTGTGAAAAAAGTATACTTTTTGGCATTGTGAATGGGGCCGAATAACGGCCCCAAATAAGGCATAAAAAAACACTGTCAGATACGGTAAAAGGCATACCTGATGGAGTTTTATAATGTCCATGCAGACATTTCAATTGACTAAACCTTAAAACCAAATGACCATGCATAAGCTCATTAAAGAGAAGGAAATCACACGGGTCTACTTCTCGGGGGCCACTTTCCGTCATGTATGTAAACATAAACTAATTTTTCAGACAAATCCTGACAATGTTTACTCTACTTCCTATTAGGTTTCCTCTTCCTAAAAATATGACACCAAAAGATTTATGTTTTATATGGCATGTGACCTTTTTTTATAAATGAAAAAAAAAAGAGAAATCTGTTTGTTTACAAGCCCAGTTTCCGTCATGTTTTTTAACGAGTGATACATTCAGCTAGGTCATGATCAAGTAAAATTTAATGAATTAAAAACATGTTTGCAAGTCTATTCAACGTTGTCATTGTAAAAAATTATGTTTGCATTGTTCCATCAGTGACCTCGATCGCTATAACAACGAGCCTGGTAACGTTTAATATTGTCCAGGACGTCAATTTTACGCTATAACAAAGGGTAACTCTGTGTAAATCAAATAGATACAGGTTGTACAAGTTGCCTCTCTTTGGTTAAAATATATTAACATGGTATATTTTAACTGCGTCTGCTGAAAAATATGACGTCATAAGGAAGTAAACACAATTTTCGGAGAAATCCCCTCCAGTTTTTGCACTGCTCATTACGTTTTGGTTGTTTCTTCTGTGTTCAATCTTCAGTGCAAAATGTCTGTCAGTTAGGCCAAATAAAACAATAGGTGTGATTCCGGTTTCCCGACTGACCCTGTTTTTAGGGGCCGACCCTAAACATTTATTTTTTTACTTTTTGCATTTTATGTTTTCTTCTTTTTCTTTTTAATTATTTTTTCCATCAGTTCTGTATATGATGATATCAACAAATATATAGTTAAGTTTATTTATTTATTGGGTATAAAGGTATACTGTAGTGTAAAAAAAAAAGACAAAATATAAAATAAAATATTTTCCGTACCCTATTTTTTTGAGCATGTAATAGGAACCACACATATAATTTTATTTGGCCTTAGTATCATCGCATAAGTAATTTGCAGTGTAAAACAGTTTTTAAATGAGAATGATGGAAACTAGGCTTGGACGGAAAGTGGCGCCAAAAAGTAAGTCATGTTTAGCTTGACTGATCTTATGCTGTGGTGCGTCGTCCGTCTGTAAACTTACTTTTTTTTGTGGTGCTTCGTCCGTGTGTAAACTTTTTTTGTGGCAACTACTTGATGGATTTTCGTGAAACTTCACAGGAATGTTGCTCTTGATGTCTAGTTGATCCTAGCAAAAAATCAGGTTGGCCGGAAATTCAAGATGGACGCCATGGCTAAAAATGCGATTTTGTGGTGACAACTTCTCAAAAGCCATAAGTGATACTGATTTGGAACCTTTACCAAAATGACTGGCACGACATGTAGTTGATTCTAACCAAAATTTGTTGATTGGATGTCAAACATGGCCGCCAGTGGCCATCTTTGTTTACATAGAGTTATATAGGAAAAACTTGTGGCAACTACTCCTCTGAAACTACTTGATGGAATTGCATGAAACTTGACATGAATGTTACTCTTGATGTCTAGTTGATCCTAGCAAAAATTCAGGTCAGTAGGAAATTCAAGATGGCCACCACTGCTAAAAATAGATTTTAAAAATGCGACTGGCGACTATTTCTCAAAAACTGTAAGTGATATTGAATTGGGACCTTTTCCAAAATGACTGGCATGACATCTTTCAGGCAGATCAGGGTTTACACTGTATGGGTGCTCATCAGTCATTTGGCCGAAACACCCCTGGTCCAAATTCAAAGAAAGGATTTCTACATTCATAGAGGGGTTAAGTCTCCTTTGTATTTTTGGCTCTCAGAAAAAGACAAATTGAAGGATTTTAAGATTTTATTTTGATTCTGATTTTCCAAATATAACCCAAGAGAAAATCTACTTGTACTGGTGAGATAGTAACCTTATACTCAGGAGAAATTGCATAACATGACCCGTGACCAGGTCACACATCTACTATATTTATGAATACGGATCATTCCATTTATGTTACAAAAGGGTGATTTGGAGAAATTACTGTTGAGTAGCAAATGGGATATACAAAGGTTGATGGTTGTAAGGGATTTAATTGATACAGCTTTATAATTAAAATGTGTGGTAGCATTATAACATTTTTTTAAGCTGAAAAAATATATTCTTTAGACTAGGATAAAATTGAATGAGATTATAATGTTGCATAGGTAATGTTGCATAATAAATCGTAATATTTAGGAATATATGAATGTTGCTCTTGATGTCTAGTTGGTCTAAAACTCAGGTTGGACTAAAATTCAAGATGGCTGCCATGGCTAAAAATAGATTTTAAATACAATCTTGTGGCAACTTCTTCTCTAAAATTATTATGTGGTATCGGTTTGGTACCTTTACCAAAATGACTTTCATAAAACTTTACAGGAATGCTGGTCTTGATGTCCAGTTAGTCCCAAGTAAAAATCAGTTTGGCCGGAAATTCAAGATGGCTGTCACAGCTTAAATACAAGTTTGTGGCAATTACTTCTGAGAAACCATCAGTGGTATTGATTTGGAACCTTTACTAAAATGAATGGCATGTTGTTGGTCCTAAACAAAATTCATTTTGATTCTATATCAAACACGGCTGCCAGCGACCATCTTTTTTTACATAGAGTATTAATATAGAAAAAACTTGTGGCGACTACTTCTCTGAAAGTGTTGTCTTATTTCCATAAAACTTCACAGTTCCCATGGCTGATCTGGCTATCAAAATGTATCAGTTGAGCTTCAAGGTCATTCACCTCTTTTCCAATACATTTTCCTTGAATTCATGTTTTCCACTCGAAATAGTTCAATTTCGTTGAAAATCTTGTTCCATATTTGGAAACTTCATTTTATGCATGGACATGTAGTACTGGCTTTCTATGATATCAAGGGTTCTAAGATATCATGGTAATGTGAAATCTACAAAACCATTTGCATCTCTGGTAAAATACGATTGTGATTTTGTAGATATTATCTTTTTAGGTACATGTACATGTAATAAAACAACTGAGTATGTTTATCATATTATTACATAAATAACTGGATATTTCCAAGACGTGCAAAAACAGGAAACATTTTCTTATGATCATAAAAATTCAACACCCCTAGTCCCCATAAATGCAGTTTCCATAATCTTGAATGTTATAACATTAATTAATTTTTATTCACATCAGTCTGTCCTATATTGTGTTTCTAGAAATGGTCACTTGTTGCATCTTATAACAGTTTCTAACAAATAATGATACACAATGTCTATGACATTACATTGATATCATAGAACTTCAAAGATAGTAAGATCAGTGAGGGGACCCTTCTTTTGAAATCTAATACTGGCATTTTTTATGTAAGGTTTTATTAAATTTAATATTATAACAATTTAGTAGAAGGATAACAGAAAGTATTTATGTTTTCTTTTTATTTTGCATATATTGTTTACACTTATTTTTTTCCTTCAAATAATTTAAGTACCATAATACCATAGAACACCATGCTAATTAGTGTTTAGTCAATTGAAATATGGTGGTTGTTTATGCAGGCATCACATGATGTATTCAGAAACCTCGCCTGTGTATATGAGTCATGCAACATGCTAGATACCAATTATATTCCCTATAGACAGCATCATAGCTCTATGGTAGATACAGTATTTTGATTGGCACAGCCAATAGCAAACTGGCACCTATGTTCATAGCAGCTATGAACATTATTACTAAGGTGCCAGTTTATAGCAGCTATGAATATTGATACTAAGGTGCCAGTTTATAGCAGCTATGAACATTATTACTAAGGTGCCAGTTTGTAGCAGCTATGAACATTATTACTAAGGTGCCAGTTTGTAGCAGCTATGAACATTATTACTAAGGTGCCAGTTTATAGCAGCTATGAATTGAATTGAATTGGATTTTATAGTCGCATTAACAGCTAAGGTCATATGGCGATTTTCCAGCTTCCATTGGTGGAGGAAGACCCCAGGTGTCCCTCCGGGCAATTTTCGTGCACGGGCGGGCACCTGGGTAGAACCACCGACGTTCCGCAAGCCAGCTGGATAACTATAGCAGCTATGAACATTATTACTAAGGTGCCAGTTTATAGCAGCTATGAACATTATTACTAAGGTGCCAGTTTATAGCACATTATTACTAAGGTGCCAGTTTATACCAGCTATGAACATTATTACTAAGGTGCCAGTTTATAGCAGCTATGAACATTATTACTAAGGTGTCAGTTTATAGCAGCTATGAACTTTATTACTGAGGTGCCAGTTTATAGCAGCTATGAACATTATTACTAAGGTGCCAATTTATAGTAGCTATGAACATTATTACTAAGGTGCCAGTTTATAGCAGCTATGAACATTATTACTAAGGTGCCAGTTTATAGCAGCTATGAACATTATTACTAAGGTGCCAGTTTATAGCAGCTATGAACATTATTACTAAGGTGCCAGTTTATAGCAGCTATGAACATTATTACTAAGGTGTCAGTTTATAGCAGCTATGAACTTTATTACTGAGGTGCCAGTTTATAGCAGCTATGAACATTATTACTAAGGTGTCAGTTTATAGCAGCTATGAACTTTATTACTAAGGTGCCAGTTTATAGCAGCTGTGAACATTATTACTAAGGTGCCAGTTTATAGCAGCTATGAACTTTATTACTGAGGTGCCAGTTTATAGCAGCTATGAACATTATTACTAAGGTGCCAATTTATAGTAGCTATGAACATTATTACTAAGGTGCCAGTTTATAGCAGCTATGAACATTATTACTAAGGTGCCAGTTTATAGCACATTATTACTAAGGTGCCAGTTTATAGCAGCTATGAACATTATTACTAAGGTGCCAGTTTATAGCAGCTATGAACATTATTACTAAGGTGCCAGTTTATAGCAGCTATGAACATTATTACTAAGGTGTCAGTTTATAGCAGCTATGAACTTTATTACTGAGGTGCCAGTTTATAGCAGCTATGAACATTATTACTAAGGTGCCAATTTATAGTAGCTATGAACATTATTACTAAGGTGCCAGTTTATAGCAGCTATGAACATTATTACTAAGGTGCCAGTTTATAGCAGCTATGAACATTATTACTAAGGTGCCAGTTTATAGCAGCTATGAACATTATTACTAAGGTGCCAGTTTATAGCAGCTATGAACATTATTACTAAGGTGTCAGTTTATAGCAGCTATGAACTTTATTACTGAGGTGCCAGTTTATAGCAGCTATGAACATTATTACTAAGGTGTCAGTTTATAGCAGCTATGAACTTTATTACTAAGGTGCCAGTTTATAGCAGCTGTGAACATTATTACTAAGGTGCCAGTTTATAGCAGCTATGCACATTATTACTAAGGTGCCAGTTTATAGCAGTTATGAACATTATTACTAAGGTGCCAGTTTATAGCAGCTATGAACATTATTACTAAGGTGCCAGTTTATAGCA
Source organism: Cyrtodaria siliqua (assembly GCA_037043455.1). NCBI lineage: Eukaryota > Metazoa > Mollusca > Bivalvia > Adapedonta > Hiatellidae > Cyrtodaria > Cyrtodaria siliqua. The sequence continues at coordinate 70,792 of JAWPHD010006066.1, forward strand.
GCTATGAACATTATTACTAAGGTGCCAGTTTATAGCAGCTATGAACATTATTACTAAGGTGCCAGTTTATAGCAGCTATGAACATTATTACTAAGGTGCCAGTTTATAGCAGCTATGAACATTATTACTAAGGTGCCAGTTTATAGCAGCTATGAACATTATTACTGAGGTGCCAGCTGTGAACATTATTACTAAGGTGCCAGTTTATAGCAGCTATGAACATTATTACTAAGGTGCCAGTTTATAGCAGCTATGAACATTATTACTGAGGTGCCAGTTTATAGCAGCTATGAACATAGGTGCCAGTTTGCTAGGGCTATTTTCCTACGTCACTTCAAGAAAAGCTCAGCTGTGTTGGCCAGGCACTTTCTATAGGAAAAACTGAATATTCCGTCCAGATCTGTATCGTTGACTTATGAAGGTTGGTTAGCTGATATTTTGTTTTTGGCGGAAGTGCACAATAATTTCTCCCCATATCCTCGTAGCCGATTCAATAGTATTTCAAAAACTCTTGAATCATTGAATGGCATGTTCATAATCTACATGTATCTTTATTATGTTTTTATTTCAGATGAAATGATAAAGGATGGGTGTTAATGCATTTATTGGACAGTATTTGTGGATTGTGCTCATCTTGGTGGCTTCCAGCGTGTATGCTGATGTTATTGTGGTAAGACATGTTAAATCCCTCACTTTTAGTTCCCTTATTACAACTAATGTATTATAAAATAGAACCAAGTTAACGGTGCGCCATTGCAAATCCCCACACGTTCTTCACACATACTGTAAAACATGATTATTTAGCGGACATCTTATTTGATCGTTACAAGCGAATGTTGTTCGTGTGTGCTACATTTGTAATTCAAGATGTCTGCTAAAGAAATAACGATTTTCTTACCAAAAGTCGTCTGTTTTCTCTGAAATCCTTCAACACACAACGATTGTGACTGATTATCCTTAGTTTGCAGTTCTTTAGATTAGTATTTTATAATTCAACGAGAAGAGTACTCGTTCAATATAAACTGCAGTTACCAAAAGAATATAATGTCTCACTTAAATTAATTGTATAAAACTGTAGCACATTACATAAATTAGTCGTCTGTGTACTGTTATTCTGGCATGTTGTGTAGTATATCTGTTTATAGAACGAGCGTCGGCAATTTCCGTGGTTATTATCGGATTCACACGCCAACAACGTTTTATCAATATACACTAGTATCAGGACTTGTTAATTACTGTTCTGGCAACATGTTCCGTTTTGCCGTGTTTGTAAGATGTGTTCACTTAGAAATGGAAACGCCGATTTTGTTGACAGTCTGAAGGCATTATTAACTAATAAAAGCAATCGAAACCAATGGAAACTACCATGTTGATGATGTCCGATCGGAAATAATCTGACATTGCCGAAAATCTGCCGAAAACCGAGAGCGCTAAATCAAAATGGCGTCTATGGCCAAGTACTAATATCATTGCGCTAATATGCCCCAAAACCATCAGAAATGGTCTGTTGCGCTAAATTCTGACTACGCTAAATAATCATTTCTTAAACGCCATGTTCAACTCTTCGACATCATATCCAAATCTATAGGTAACACTGTTTGTGTTGATTGTTCTTCAACGCTTTGAATACAAGTAGTACTATGTATGTAAGTAATTCTGTATGAATGATTTCATTTCAGAAAACACAAAATGAAACTGTGACCTACTTTGTAGATGAGATGGCAGCGTTTGGGCCCTCAGTTCCTGATGAGGGTATCACAGTAAGTTCAGTTGTTAAAGCCAACTGTCGTTCCCAACGGAAGGAAAATTTTCGCCAATGGGGACTGGAAATGGGGACTGGACACTGAATTGAATGAGGCTTGAGATCATGATAGTCATTTCCAGCAATCATCTTGAGCTCCATTATTGTTATGCTTTGCTCATCATCATTCCCTATTCGAACCTTTTCCTAATATGACCTAGCATTACGTGGTCCCGTTTTATTTCCGTTAAGCGATGGGAAAGTTATATTAGCAGGATTTTATAACGGATATTTCGACAATAAAACACATTTAAAAATATGTTTTACTGAAAAAATGTGATAACCAGTTTAAAATTACCTATTAAATGTTTTCATTTCACAATATGCAAACTTTTGAAGCCGAAATTAAGGTATTATTTCATACCCCAGCCAACCCCACTTCTGCTTCGTGGAGAAGGGGTTGGATGGGGTATGAAAGTTAATACTCAGACCACGTAATGGGCTGTGCAAGAAACTAACCCTCCGAACAATGGCAAATTTACACTACAAAACAGTTTATCAAAACTCTAACCAGGTGTTCATATATAATAATGTATATGTGCCAGTTAAAATAAAGAAGTTTTTTTCACTGGTTCTTAGAATGCCCATGATTGAATATGCATAAAATGAATTATGAGTTGGTAACTCTTAATTGGACACTCCAGTTTTGAGGTTTGGTCTGATTGGTTAAAGTTTACCGTTTATATTGTGTCTATAGAGTGTAGATTCTCAAAATAAGTGAATTATGTTTATACATTGTCATCAGTTTAGAAACTGTGTACATATGTTGTAAAATTTGGCTATTGTTGGCGGAAAGGAACTTTAACGGTTTGTTCAGTTGTTATTAAAGAAAGCTTTTATTTTTTGTTGGTTATGTAACCAGCAACTTGGCTCAATAAGTGGATGGTACCCTTTAGTCCCTGGCTGGTACAATATTCTCCTTTCTTAAATTAATTGTAAATGATGCTTCATTTCAAATTGTGGCCATTGTTGTGGAAAATATAAGAAGACAAATATCAATCTGCTGGCTGTTGTTATGCCAGATTAAATGAGTTGCACATCACCTTTATGGCCGTTGTGTCAGATTAAAGAAACTAACCTGCCAAATTACACTACAAAATTGTTTATCAAAACTCTGTCCAGGTCATATAATAATGTAAATTTGCCGATTAAAACTAAAGGTTTATTCATGGATTCTTAAAATACTCGTGATTGATTATGCGTAAAATGAATTTGAGTTGGTAACTCTTTAAATCGACACTCCAGACTTGGGGTATGGTCTGGCTGGTTCAGGTCGTTTATACTGTGTCTATAGCATTTGAATTCTCAAAATATGTAAGTTATATATATACCTCATCATCAGTAGGTTTAAAAGCGGTGTATATATGTAAATTTGGCTGTTGTTGGCGGGATAGCTACTTGAAAGGAGACACATTTTTGGATGTATATGACAATATTAAACAAAAATATTCTAGTCTGTTTTTTCTGAATTATGTCTCAATATTGTTTTTAGCTTGGATGTCTGTCTGTCTGTCTGTCTGGATCTCTGTCCGTCACAAGTTGTGTCCTTAAATTTAAATTAAAACGCAAAAAAAACAACTAAAAAAATACCCTAGATGGCTTGTAGGCTTAATCAGTGTCGATGACAGTGTCAACAATGCAGACATGGCTGCTGATAATGACTGACCTGTCAGTGGTTAATACATGTCATTACTCTTGTGTTATCCAATAGGGAAAGATTAAAAAGTACATACTGATTTAAGGTCAGCCAGGGTTAGCTGCAAAAATATTTCCTTCCTTAAATTGTTCTTTCCTTACATTGTTCTATCAACTAGAGGCTGTTTGCCTTGGCGACCTGCTGCAGATATGGGTACGGTCAGGCACGAGAATCACAGTCTATCTATGATTTCAAGGATTTTTAATCTGAAAAAAAAGGACTAGAAGATAATTTTATATTTAACATAAATTTGTGTATTTAAGAAATAGAACATTGTTCACATGATAAATCATGTGTTTAATCAGCATTGGGAGTTCATTTGTCAACAAAATAAATTCATGAGTCATACAATTATTTTTTTCATTGAATGACAAACATTAAATAGAATGCAACAGTGATCTAAGACAGGATAAATAAGTAAACATGACTATCAGATGTATTTCTTTTGTTATACTTGCCAGATATTTCAATTATTGTAAAAATAGTGACAATTTATTTACAATTTTACAAGTTCACACATTTTATTTCCTCCTGCATCAGCTTTTTGTGTGTGTTTTTTTGCCCAATTGGAGAAAAATTATTCCCAATCCAGTTTTTTTTTTTAAATATTTAAGTGAAACTTCAAACAGAAGGGGGAAATATATACTTTTATGGGAGGGTAATGAAATACTACAACAAAATGTATACGTGGTTGTAATTTGTTTTGCAAAGTAATTTAAAGGCATTTGCTGTAGTTTTCCATGCGCAACTTTTTTGGGCGACTTCTCTTCTAAAACTATTGGATGGATTTTCCTACAAATGTACAGGAATGTTGCTTTTGATGTCTAGTTGTACTTTTTGTCTTTTTTTGAATTTTTTTGAATTTTTTTTTTATTGTCTTTATTTAAATAAAGGCCTATTATTAGATACATAAAATAGGAAAAATATAGCATTTTGTAAAAATTCAAACAAAATTAAAAAATTTAAGCATAATGGTACGGTTCAAAAAAACAATATTAAGACTTAATATGCATGGTGACCTATAAATTGAATTGAATATATTGTCTGAATATATGTTCAAATAAGTGCCTAGGAAGTTTGAACAAATTCTGTTCTTAGGAACATAACAAAAAAGGAAAATATACCATTTCTATATAATTTCATACAAAACTTGGCCTTTTAGCATAGGGGTAGGGTTTCAAATTCTTTTTCTAAACAAGCATGGGGACCTATCATTTTTATTGCACATTTTGTTTGTATATATGTTAAACTATGTGCTTAGAAAGTTTAAAAAAAAACGGTTATTGGGAACATACAAAAAAAAAAGGAAATTGTATCATTATGGGCTAATTTGTGCATAAATTGTGGTAATAGTCTCAACAGATTTTGTAAAAAAAATATAGGTTTTACATAAAGATGAGCTTTAAGTGTTATTGTAATTAAATGTTCTTTACTTTAATACAATTTTAGCAGAATTGTGACCAATGAATAAATGATTAGACTTCAAAAATGTCTTATTTAGCTATTTTATGGACATGTCAACTTTTTGGACAGATTGACATGATGGTGGCATTACAAATTATTTTTTAAAATGTTAACAATCATGGTGACCTACCATTATTTTTGCATTTTCTGTCTATATATATATCAGACTTACTGTACAAAAAGTTTAAAGAAAATCTGTTATGCAGAAAAAACTATAGAAAATGTCTTTAAGCATACAGTATTGCTTCTGTTTGATAGTGAAAAATTCCAGAGAGAAAACCAAACAAATTTTCCCAATTGAATGGGTACCGGTACCATTCCCAAAAGGGTGAAAAAAATCGCTGCGCATATATTTACATGTGTAAACCAAATTGAACCAGGTCCATGGCTCCAAAGTCAAGGTCACACTTAAAGGTCAAAAATAAAAAAGAAGTGTTTTCGAGTCCGGTTAGTAACTCCGACATTCATGGACGGATTTTCAGATAACTTGGCACAAGTGTTCACAACAACAAGACGACGTGTCACGCGCAAAATCCAGGTCTGTGGCTCCAATGTCAAGGTCACTCTTACAGGTCAAATGTCAAAGCCACATCGGGGGTATTTGTCACTTACAGTGACATTTCTTGTTTTCTACTTGTGCAGTTAGCAATTATAATCGACAGGTGTTATTATTACCTGTTAACTGGTCACACTTAAACACGCAGTGAACTTTTTTTCCTTTTTCCCCCACACATAGCCTGTATGTAGAGTCATTATCATCATACTCAAATCAATTAAAAATACACTAATGCATTTTGAATAATTTACTTAAATTAACTGCATAAAATTTCAAAAATCGTATTCTTTGATCATAGTAACCATGAAACAAAATAGTATTTCTTCAAAGGCTTATGAGAGATTCTTAAGAAATAACTCAGTCTTGTCTGTCATATATATTTCGTTCAGAGAACTAGGGAAGGAATCACCGATTTTCCTATCTCTAGATATGACAAATCATTGCCCATTATGTTTCTTTGACTAATATTATGTAAATTTTCATTGTGTAATATTGTATGCTTGTCGGACCTAAAACACACACGCTATTTGTTTAACTAATACAATTTGTCGTTCCGATATGGCGAGGGGTCAAAGGGTACCTTAAGTTAATTCTATCATCAGAGCACCTCCGTGTCCTGTAAAGTAAAGACACTGCATCTAAATGTTTTCCGTCTCTCGCCACTGGGAGCTAGACTTGTCAGGTGAGAAAGCGTCGATTCTTACGGATGGCGGGAGATAACAGTACTGGTTCTGCTCATGAAATAAAGGGGTGGTCTGCCTCAACCACAAAAAATCGACCGTCATATATGGCCTAATATGTGCTAAAAATGACGTAAACACCATTCAGACAAACTGTTAAGATGAGATTTTCTCAGTATCATCTTATCCAGATGGAAATGCATGTTTGACCAGAGGTGAGGAACCTGAATATTGTATTTTGGATAAACAATAAGGTCATACATTGGTTGCTATTCTTTTCTTTAAAAATAATCTATCTTCAAAGTATTCAAAATGGAGCTGTTTAGGGAGTCACAGTCTTCGAATCAGATAATTTGAAAGGAGATAATAGATTTATCCATGTCAAATGTTGCCCAACTGAAACTAATAAACCAGCATGATTTGCCAGTGGTGCTGACACCACAGTCTGAGTTTCCGTAATATTTAAAAGTAACCACATAATTTGTTTTGTAATATTGTATCGTACTTACATTGCAGGGTTACATATGGAATGTGAACCCATCTAATGCGTGCAGTGAGGTGGCGCCACCACCGGACAACACGTCCATTTGGATAGCGCTTATTGAAAGGAATAACTGTACATTTGTAGAAAAGGTAGGCAGAAGGAAATCAACTTATTTAGCTTTGTTCGATTAGTTTGTTGGGTTACAGACCTGGCCTAATATTCATCAAACTTTTGAGCACAAGAACTGGACTGGACTCAAAATCTCAAATTTTTTAATTCCAAATAAAAAATTTACAAGCAAATTATTACATTTACTTACAGAAACGAGTAATTTTAAAGGTAATTTAACAAAAATGTCTGAAAATCACAATTCTTACCCATACTTTTGTGTAATAGGGTTTGAAAAAAAATGAGATTTTGATTCTAGTCTGATTCTTGCGCTTAAAAATGTGATGAATTTAGGCCTTGCTCAAATAAAATGTCTAATGGGGTCTAAAACAATATCCAACATGTATGTATATGATTCTAAAAACTATATGTTTACTAATTGGTTATAATTATGCAAGGTTAAAAACCAGGGCAAGAAAATTCAACCGTCTGCTTGCCATGACGAGTGCTCATTGATGCAGTTTGAGTAGAAATTCAGATAAATTCTTCAACAATCAATTCATAACTTTCACATCCGGTCAACTTCCTGCAGGTTGAGATATTCAGTAGGTGAAAATAAAGGGGTTTACTCGGACTTTATCCTCATGATTTAAACTAAATGTATCCATATTGGTGTTTTAAAATCAGACAACACCAAAAGAAGATACATATATGTACACAAAAAATAATGTTTTCAATATAATTATCACCACTACAAACTAGTTTTATAAAGGGCTAAAGTCTGTTGAGCACCAACGATAAAAGATCAAAAATCTTTATTTCCTCTGTCTTATATATTCACTAAGGTTTGTGTATTACTTAATGTCTCTGTGAGTGTACTTTACAGTACTCTTCTAAAGGCATTGTGTTCTTCCAATATAGATATATTTATTGTTTTTGGTCTATTTGAAAGTACACAATTGATAAGTCTGATGCATTCTGGCCAGGCAGAGACTAAGTGCTTGTTTATATACTGGTGTTGTCTCGTTTAGACGCATCAGTAACCATGGTAACACTGATGTGTTTGACAATTCTCAAAATCCTTTGTGTTGGTTATTACTATCTTACTAAGTATAAAAGAACCAGTATGTTAGCAAATGCTTTGTCACAGATCTATATAATCCGTGCCGAAGCCAGGCTAAATAACTCTGAGGCAAATTCCACCCTCACCCACCTTCCGCAACATGACAAGAATGTTATACAATTTATTATGCTCCTGTCGAAATTGTTTTGGTCTTGTCCGTTCCTTTGTCCGTCCGTCTGTTTGTTGATATTCTCAAAATGCATTAACAAATTACTTCCATATTTGATTTTATTGATTACTAAGGCCGTATAAAATCATTCTGTCATATTTCTGAACGCCTTCGACCACAAGGTCAAGGTCATACTTGGAAGTTTTGCATTTAGGTCTGCTTTCATTAAAATAGTAAAGTTATATTTTGAGTGTTCTTCAGCAGGGACATTCTGTAATCGACCAATAAACCCGAGGCACTTGTCTCAGTGAGGCTATGGCTCTGATAATTATTAAGTATTGCATGTGAAAAATCCAAGTTGAATCTGGTATAACACTTGTCTTACACTGCTGTCAGGTTCGTAATGTACAGAGGCCTGGCTATAGGGTGGCCATAGTGTACAACAGTGAAGGCGACAATGACATAGCCAGAATGTCAGGGGGTATGCAACATTACATTAGCAACCTAGCAACCTCATATTGCCATAGCAACCAAACTCTTATCAGCACTTTCCTTCAGACAATATGATCACACCTGCCTTCAACAAATTACCTGTTTAACAATATTGAAAATGTTTTCAGCTTATAAACTTTAGAGGATCACACCGCAGTCTTGATTTTTGTAAAACTCGCGGCTTCCCATTAGTTTTTCTACATAACTTGCATTTGTTCAGTCTCCAAAATATTAATTATAAGAATATTTACAGTTTTTTGTATATAACTAACTGTTGATTATATTGCACCAATTATATAGTTACACCTATGGTAGAATAATGAAGAAAAAATCAAATCCCAAACTTCTATTTAATTATATGCAAGCAGGTTTAAAGTTCTCCAGCCATGTTTTGTTTCATGAACATGTTTATGTTTATTTAGATCAAAATCAATACACAACAATAGATATTTACAATTCACACATTGCAATATCTGTGAAAAGCGAGAATAAGATTTTATTTGATGATGTAGAAAACTTTGAACAGGTAAATTAATCCACAGGTAAATGTATTTATCAATTATATGGCAACAGTTGTGCAGCTATACAATTCAGATTTACCTCATTTCCCCGTGCAGTCACGCAGTGGTAAAGTAGTATCTACGTCATGCAAATAATACTTATTTTTACATACAACTTAGTAGCGGATTTAAATATATGTTTCTCTCTGGGACTATCAAGAAATGTTTATATGATGTTTAAGAGTTAAATTTGTTAATTGATAATACTACAAAAAGGGTGGCCATTTATCTTTTAAGTCAAAACGATACAGGATAAATAAATTGAGATGCTGCTTTTAATTCTTGACAAAATCAAGATTGCCATGTGTCCCTTTAATCTTGTTTGTTTCTCTTATAACATGCATATACATCAGGGTTCTCCACAGCGCCTTTAAGCAATGTGGTAGTGCTGTCCTTTAGATATTAAAAATACCCCTTACTGACCTCCTTTATGCAGGATGTAAGTCACGCGCCAGATGTCAAACTGTGTCAAATACACATCACCATCAAGTATGTGTGTTAATTAGAGATGGTGTTGTCGCTGTGTTAGATGATTATTGTGGGCAGTAACCCGAGGCAACCTTCAAAAAAAACAAAAATATGACCAACATCAATATTATCCAATCAAATAAACCGATGTATTTTTATGAGCCAATGAAACATCTTCTTCCACATGGTCAATAAAAAAACAACAACATGGCAATCACAAACAGGTTATACACACGGTAAGTGATTTCAACAATTTGATGGAGTCGCACATCATGTTTTTGTATAATTTTATCAGAGATCAGTGACGGAACAGCCACTTACTTCGAAGAATTGGCTTCTCAGATAAAACGACATTAACAGTAATAGCAGTCATGACAGATTTGGTCATAAACCGTTCTTTTAATTACCAACAGTTAAAAACTGAGCTAGGTGATTTATTTCCGTTTTGGCATAAAGGAAAATAACGAAAGTGAAAGAAGAGAAATACTGCAGTTTGACCTAATGTTAACAATCTACAGCACTGATAGTTCTTTCTAATGTAAAGTAGCTATCCAGCCAACAACAGACTCATTTTACAAGATACATAGACCATTTTTAAACCTACTGCTGATGAGGTATTATAAAATATAAATCTTACATATTTTGAGAATGCGGTGTCTACAGACACAATATAATCCGCTTTAACCAGCCAGGGCCAACCCATGAAACTAGTGTGTCGAGTTAAGAGTTACCAACTCATAATTCATTGTACGTACATATAATCACATGTATTTCAAAAAAACTATAATTTTAATCAGCACATATTCATTATTATTATATGACCTGAACACCTGGATAGAGTTTTAATAAACTTTTTCTTAAGCGTAATTTTCCCATTATTTGGCGTGTTAGTTCTTTAAGCCATTAATTTTACAATTAAAAGTCATCTCAGAGCAGATGGTTCATCTAAGAATTAAAAAAAATGTGATTGGGGGTGCATGGGTCTCCTCCCGTAACCTCCACCCAGGCTACATTGCCAGCGCCTGGAAAATATACTGTGGAGGTCCCTGTACGTAATTATACTGTATCCTCAAAGTGACCAGCTTCTTCATATACTAATGGCAAGCTTATGATGGCTCTATAATGTAACTTTTTGGCTTTTGTTTCTGACTTACCTCGTCTCCTTGAACACCAGGTGCGTAACGTACAGAAGTGGTTTGCCGCAGCCATTGTTTACAACAGTAAAAAGGACGATGAGATTAAGAGAATGCATGGTGGCAAGTATCTATAGTGTTTCTGTGTGTAACTCGTCTGTTGTTGCTGGCTTTGGTTATAGAGTTTATTTATTCTTAAACTTATGGCTTTGGGTATGCTTTTGAATATGTATGTTTTATATTCTTTTAAATATAAAATGTATATGAAACTGTGTATTGTGTGAAAAAGAAATGCCTCAAAGTAACTTGCCATAGAACTGTACAGGAGAGTAGAAGTTACTAACCATAAGATTGAAATACAGGGGTCTAAACGCTACATTTTTAGCTCTACTGGCCAAAGGCCAGCAGAGCTTGTGGGATGACGAGTTGGCCGTCGTCCGTCCGTTGTCCATTAACTTTTGTCTTGTGAACACGCTATGGCCTTCGTTATTAATTGGATCTTTACGAAACTTTGCCAGTGTCTTTATATCAATGAAAGCTCGGACAAGTTTGAAAACCAACCAGATCGGAATGATTTCACTGGAGTAATGGCCCTTGTTTTGCTGAACAGGGCCATATTAAGCCTTGTGCTCTAGCACCTTCATTTATTATTTGATCTTTACCAAACTTGCACAGTTTGTTAATATCAATGAAAGCTCGGACAAGTTCGAAAACCAGCCAAATCAGGTCAGTAACACCAGAGTTATGGCCCTTGTTTTTTTCTGAAAAATGCTTTTTCTGCCTTGTGAACACTCTAGCACCGTCTAGCTCGAACAAGTTCAAAAACCGGTTATATCAGACCAGGAACACCAGAGTTATGTGCCCTTGAATTATTGAAAAATGTGATTTTCAGCCTTATGAACACTCTAGCGCCTTCATTTTGTATTTGATCTTTCCCAAACTTAGCCAGATTGTTGATATCAATGAAAGCTCGGACGAGTTTGAAAACCAGCCAGATTGAACCAGTAACACCGGAGTTACAGTTATGTCCCTTTTTCAATATTTGGTAATGTACACTGGAAACCCCAGGTGTCGTAGGTTCAAATCTCACGGGCGGCATTTTATTTTCTCCATAAGAAACCTTTGTTCATGGGTTCAACTTTTTTTTCTTTTTTTTTCATAAGAAAGCTTGGTTCTTTTTTTCTTTAATTGGGAGCTTAGGGTCCTTGTTTTATCAGTTTTACATAGAGTTATAGGGAAGAACTTCAAAAATCTTCTTCTATGAAACTGCAAGAGATAAAGGTTAATATTTTTTATTTATTATCAGCATATGGATCCTCTACCAAGTTTGTTCAAATGGTGACCCTGGGCTCTGATTTGACCCCACCCCACCATGGACACCATATAGCCAGTAGAGCAATACAGGCCCTCTTGGGCCTCTCGTTGTGGAGTTATAGCCCTTTAAAGGTTCTGATACACAAACTTTATCCAGACTAGTCTCTTCTGAACTCCTGGCCGAATTGCAACGAATTTTGGCTGGGATGAGGAGTGCCAGGCCTAGTTGCGCCTATCATCGATGTGTTCTGGTTGAATGAGTTATGACCTAATATACACAAACTTGATCCATACAATTTTTCCTGAACCTCCGGGTGTATTTCAGTGAAACTTAGTAGGAATGATCAGTACCAAGCCAGTAGCCTAGTTGCGCATGTTGTTGTTGAGTTCCCCATCAAAGACTCCATATAGCCAGTAGAACAATACAGGCCCTCTTGTTTATTATTTGTATGCCATTAAAATACATGTGCATTTAGTAGGTTCATTCGTCGACACTATGTTATTGTAGTAGTTTACAAAACCTCACACAGTAAGCTTATACTCATATGCACCCATTTTTCTAATAAATAAGGGGCCTCTGTCGAGTATCCGAAGCGGTGGCAAATGTGACAAAATTGTCAAAGCGATGCCGACTTGTGAACGTTGCATAAACAATAAATCAGTATTTATCATATTTTCAATGACGTAAGCAACCTTAACAAGTACAGAAGCGGTGGTGCAGGAAAAGAAATGGCTATAGGAGGCCCTGTATACACCTATTTTATTATTACATTATTACATTTTACCACTTGCCAGGGCTTCCACTAAGGTTCAAATTTAGGAAGTTCGAACTTCCTGTGTATCAATTTCGGATGTTCATGGGGAAAATTTAGGAAGTTCAAGTGTTTGGGCATGGCATTCATACTCCGTCTTTGAGTCAGTGATTCCGCTTGGTGGTGAGGGAAACAACACATCTAAATTGTTAAAAAGTAAAAAAGTATATTTATAATCATCTATATGTTTATAAAAGAAAATATTTGATGACATTATATAAACGGTTTCAAACTAAAAATACTTAATTTGCGTGCCATACCCCACCCACAAGTTTTATACAGTGAATTGCATTTTGCAAACAGTTTTCAATTTATCAGTCCAGGAAAGCTTTTAAATTGACATACATTAATGAAAGGTATGTAAAACTGTCAAGTGTAGGAATAAATGTAACAGATTCTTTAATTTATTATCAAAGCAATCGATTGTTTTTGCCAGTGATAATTTCACTTCCGTGTTTAGTCTCCATTCGTGAAGAGTTCTTTCCCCTAGGTTCGAGATTATTAAATATTGTTTGTCTATCAGTACTTGTTACTATTTGTAACTTTGATAAATACATAGAAAAATGACACAAAGATATAAAAGAAATAGCCTAAAAAGTATAATCTGTTTGTGTAAGGAGTTTCAACTTTGTGGTTAATGAATATAAATTAAGCAATTTGGCATCGAGATTATATTGCTACTTTCATTTTGTGACATGCGCGGCTAGGCCAATTATCTAATTAACACTCTCTCCTCTCACCAGCCATGTGTGTGACCCTTGATAAAAACTGGACAAAACCGGTTTTACCTGTCAATTACAGGCTCCACTGAGTTTTAATTGCTTTACAACTTGTTACGTCGGTAGTCTCAAATGAAATTAGATTAGATGGGCGGGGCTATAATCGGTAATTTACAGATTATGGGACGTCCTTAGTAAAGAATCGCGGCGTACTTTAAAGTTTTTGGAAGTACACTGTACGCCTTCGATGTTAATTTTCGGCGTACAACTACGATTTATGGACATAATTTACGGCTGTACGCCCGTTAACGGAAGCCCTGCACTTGCTTTGCTTTTCATACTTGTATACACACCTTGTATTCCTCTCTTGTTAATTGTTTATAGTAGAACTAAACACATTTAATTGTGTTGCCTGTGTAGCATGGCAGACAGTAAGGGATCACTTTGTCCGTTGTCATCATCGTCCATCACACTTTAACCTGCAGCATAACCTGTATTCATAAAACTTCACAAACATCTTCATCTTACCTCGGGGTGTGTCGTTACACATTACCAAAAACTTTGACTTTCATTTCGGCATAGTAAACCCCGCTTTTCTTAAAATGTTGACCTGAAACTTAACAAAGCTCATAGCTTAAAAAGTGTTTGACCTATGTTCATGAAACTTAACACATATTCATCTTACCCCCAAGGAGTGTTGTTACTAATGACAATAACTGTTGACTTTTATTTTGGCAGAGTTGCATGAAACTAACCTGCAACCTAACCAAGCTCATAACAGTACTGACCATGACTTTTAAAAGTGTTAGACCTATATCATGAAACTTAAAAACACATCTTCTTACCCTAAGTTATGTTGTTACACATGTCCAGTAACTTAAACCTGCAACCTAATCTGGCTCATAACTTGGCAAAATATTGACCTATGGTCATAAACTTTCCTTTATCAATTTGTCAATGCCGTTGACATATCCATTAACTGTGACTTTCATTTTAGCAGAGTTATGCCCCTTTTCATAAACTTTAACCTAACCCAGCTCACAACTTGGCAAAATATTGACCTATGGTCATGAAACTTTATACAGTTTCTCATTATCAGTTATCCAGTGCAGAGTTATGCCCTTTTTCGTAAACTTTAACAATTTAAAAAAAATCTACTCTAATTCATGAAGGATTACACCCCATCTTTAAACTTTATAGTTAGATTGTTCTTGCTGAAATAAGCACATGGTAGGCGACACAAGTGTTCCATGGAACATCCTTCTAGTTTATTTCTGGTAAATTGTAAATAGAGGATCTTACATGAGTACATCATTAGCAAAAATTATATAATGCTCGGCAATAGCCTCGCTTTATATCATTTTGCCAACTCGTTTAATAAATGAGAACGAATGTTAGATTCTATTTATTACATAACTTATAACGTCACATTACGTCAGAAAACGTACATTAACGCGACGTCCATGACGTCATTAAGGTTATGTTATACCACTAGAGGAATATCGAAAATATTGAATGGTATTACACTCCCACATGGCATGTTATGTAATAAATGGGTTTAAACAATAATTGTTGTTTTACCTTTTCCTACTATTTAAATTACTGAAAGGTTCATTTTAGTTTATTGTAAGTCAGAATTATAATCATAGTTGACACAAAGTTAAATATTGAAAACATTCTACTGGATTTTGAAGAAATTTAATTAAAATACAAATAAAAATAAAAAATAAAAAAACATAGTCATTTGATCGCCATTTTATGTGGTATCGTATCCATGGTTTTCTTGTACATTAAAAAAAAACGAAATAGAAAGCCTTACATCAACTTTTTATGTTTTGTTTTTCCCTAATCGTTAATGCCTGTATTTTGTTTTTGTCAGATAGTAGTGGCATAAAGATCCCGTCGGTGTTTATCGGGTGGTCCAACGGCATGGCGTTGCACAAGAGTTATTGTTACAACTGTACCGACCTGGACAGAGAGAAAGGATAGTAAGTTACCTTAACAAGCAACTCCATAGCTGTAGTTTGCAGGTTGTCTTAAAAACAAGCAGTTTTGTGCCAGCCTGATATGGATATTTCCAGCATCTAAAGGCATAATAGATGGTAAAGCATTAATTTGCATAATTCCGATGTTAAAATAATATTATACTTTCAGCGTTTAAAGGCACAAGAGAAGGTGAACTAACAAAATGTGTCGGAGCACGGTGTTTTGGAAGCAAGTTGCAAATTGCAAGTGGGTATAAATCACAAAATGCGGCTATATGCTACATTTTTTTCCTACTGCCTCGTCTGTTGGGTGTGATGTCTGTTGGATGTGGTGTTGGATGTGGTGGTTACGTGGTTAGTCTGCTTGTCTCTTAGTTACGGGTTCAAAACGCGGCCACAGAACTCTACATTTGTGACCTTGAATCCTACTGTTTTGTGACGACTATTCCTCTGAAACTACTTTACGGATTTTCATGAAACTTCGCTGGAATTCAAAAATTCAGGTCGGCCGGAAATTCAAGATGGCCACCACGGCTAAAAATAGATTTTAAAATGCGATTTTGTGGCGACTACTTCTCAAAAAAATTGATGTCAAACTTGGGTGTCACAGCCACCTTTGTTTACATAGAGTTATATAGGGAAAATTTGTGGCGACTACTCCTCTGAAACTACTTGATGGAATTTCATGAAACTTGACAGGAATGTTGCCCTTGAAATCTAGTTGATCCTAGCACAAATTCCGGTCATTAGGAAATTCAAGATGTCGTCACTGCTAATAATACATTTTATAAATGCAACTTTGTGGCGAATAATTCTCAAAACTATAAGTGATATTTAATTGGAAACTTACCAAAATGACTAGTGCAACATGTACTTGGTCCTAACCAAGATTCATTTCGATTCAATGTCAAACGTGGCCTCCAGTGGCCATCTTTGTTTACATAGAGTTATATAGGAAAAACTTGTGACTACTCCTCTGAAACTACCTGATGGAATTTCATTAAACATCACAGGAATATTGCTCTTGATGTCTAGTTGATCCAAGCAAAAATTCAGGTCAGTAGGAAATTCAAGATGGCTGCCACTCCAAAAATAAATTAAAAATTAAAAAAATACGACTTTGTGGCGACTACTTCCCAAAAAATGTAAGTGATATTGAATTGGAACCTTCACCAAAATGACTTGCTCAACATGTTGCAGGCTGATCAGGGTTTAAACTGTCTGGTTGCTCATCAGTCATTTGACCGAAACACCCATTTGTACTATAAATGGACAGGTCCAAATTCAAAGAAAGGACAGTCCATAATACATTCATAGTGGGGTAAGGATTAAGTCTCCTTTGTGTTTTTGGCTCTCAGAAAAAGACTAAAAAAAAAATGGAGGATTTTATTTTGATTCAGATTTTCCAAATATAACTACTGTCTACTTGAACTGGTGAGATAGTAACCTAATTCTCAGGAGAAATTGCATAACATGACCTGTGACCTGGTCACTCACCTGCTATTTATGAATATGGATCATTCCATTTATGTTACAAAAGGGTGACATTTTTATAAGCTGGAAAAAGATATATGATGGTGGCCCTTGTTGAAAATCATTTTGATTTGACGTTAAACATGGCTGCCAGCGGTCATCTTTGTTTACAAGAGTTATATAGAAAAACTCGTAGCGACTCCTCCTCTGAAACTACTTGACAGATTTTCATGAAACTTCACCGGAATGCTGATCTAGCTATCAAAACCTATCAGTAGAGCTTCAAGATCATTGACCTCTTGTCTCTTAGTTACGGGTTCAAAACCCTGCCGGAGAACACTACATTTATGACCTTGAATCCCACTGCCTGGTCTGTTGGATGTGATGGTTACGTGGTTAGTCTGCTTGTTTCTTAGTTGCGGGTTCAAAACGCGGCCACAGAACTCTTACATTTGTGACCTTGAATCCTACTGCCTCACCCGTTGGATGTGATGGATATTTGGTGATCCCATGTATCCTCATTGCATGTAACTTCCTCAATCAACTTGGTAGTCGATCTTAATACAACCAGCTTGGTCCCTTTCTGTTTCTGCCTTCTGCGGAGAAGTAGCACTGAAATTGCATTCTCTGACCACCAGTATGGGTCTATTAAAAAGAAATCCTCTATTATATATATGTGGAACTGTTCTTTATAGACTGGTACCTTTGTTTTTGACTACCTCTCAATTTTCAATACCTTTCCTTTACAGCTACAAGGTAACAGTCGACAACAAGGAATTGAACTATAACCCTTACCTTCTCTGGCCGTTTGCTGTGGTGGTGGGCACATGCTTTGTATTGATGCTAGTCTTCATGGTAAGTATAATAAACAAAACAATCCAGGCTTTTTACATTTTGGTAACTTAACAAATAATCTTAAGTTAAGTTGGGACAGCAACATTGGAAGGAGATGAGATGAAAAGGATAAACTTACCAAATATTGTATATTCCCTCCAAGGTCAAACCATACCTTCCCTCCAAGGTCATACCATACGTTCCCTCCAAGGTCATACTGTACATTTCCTTCAGGGTCATACCGTACATTTCCTCCAAGGTCATACTGAACATTTCCTCCAAGGTCATACTGTACATTTCCTTTAAGGTCATAATGTACATTCCCTCCATGGTCATAATGTACATTTCCTTTAAGGTCATAATGTACATTCCCTCCATAGTCATAATGTACATTTCCTTTAAGGTCATAATGTACATTCCCTCCATGGTCATAATGTACATTCCCTCCATGGTCATAATGTACATTTCCTTTAAGGTCATAATGTACATTCCCTCCATGGTCATAATGTACATTCCCTCCATGGTCATAATGTACATTTCCTTTAAGGTCATAATGTACATTCCCGCCAAGGTCATAATGTACATTCCCTCCAAGGTCATAATGTACATTCCCTCCATGGTCTTAATGTACATTCCCTCCATGGTCATAATGTACATTTCCTTTAAGGTCATAATGTACATTCCCTCCAAGGTCTCATAATGTACATTCCCTCCATGGTCATAATGTACATTCCCTCCATGGTCATAATGTTCATTTCCTTTAAGGTCATAATGTACATTCCCTCCATGGTCATAATGTACATTTCCTTTATGGTCATACTGTACTTTCCCTCCATGGTCATAATGTACATTCCCTCCATGGTCATAATGTACATTCCATCCATGGTCATAATGTACATTTCCTTTATGGTCATAATGTACATTCCCTCCAAGGTCATAATGTACATTCCCTCCATGCTCATAATGTACATTCCCTCCATGCTCATAATGTACATTCCATCCAAGGTCATAATGTACATTTTCTTTCAGGTCATAATGTACATTCCCTCCATGGTCATAATGTACATTCCATCCATGGTCATAATGTACTTTTCCTTTAAGGTCATAATGTACATTCCATCCATGGTCATAATGTACATTCCCTCCAAGGTCATAGTGTACATTCCATCCAAGGTCATGCTGTACATTCTATCCAAGGTCATACTGTACATTTTCTTTAAGGTCATAATGTACATTCCATCCATGGTCATAATGTACATTCCCTCCAAGGTCATACTGTAAATTCCCTCCATGGTCATACTGTACATTCCATCCAAGGTCATACTTTATATTTCATCCAAGATTACACCATACATTTTCTCCAGGGTTTTACTGGACATTCTCTCCAAGATCATACTGTATATTTTCTCCAGGTTTATACTGTACATTCCCTCCAAGGTCATACCATACATTCTCTCCCAAGGTCATACTGTACATTTTCTTCAAGGTTATACTGTACATTCCCTCCATTTCCATACTTTCCCTCCAAGGTCATGCTGTACATTCCCTCCAAGGTCATACTGTACATTCCCCCCAACGTGATACTGTACATTCTCTCCAAGGTGATACTGTACTTTCCCTCGACGGTCATATCAAGCATTCTCTCCAAAGTGATACTATACATTTCCTCCAAGGTCATACCGTACATTCTCTCCAAGGTCATACGGTACATTCCCTCCAAGGTCATACTGTACATTCCCTCCAAGGTCATATCAGGCATTCCCTCCAAGGTCATACTGTACATTCCCTCCAAGGTCATACTGTACATTCCATTCAGGGTCATATCAGACATTCCTTCCAAGGTTATGGAATGGGGCAGGAGTAGCACATTCCTTACCTTTATTTCAGTGACGGAATGGTGCAGGAAAAGTACATTCCATATCAATAATTCAGTAGCGTTAAATATATATTCCATATCAATAATTCGGTGGCGTCATCATGATATGACGGGACATTTTAATTTTTCTTCAGCTTGTAAAATGTTGCCGAGATATAAGAAAGAAGAAAAAGTCACGTTTGTCAACGAAGCATCTCAAGAAAATCCCGACCAAGAAATTTAAGAAAGGTAATTTTTAAAAAAATGTATACGCCTGCCTGTAGGGACATATTATGGCATTATCTGTCTGTCTGTTTGTCTGTTAACTTTTTCCCTCACAACTGGTTGTGTCTAATAATTTTCAAATTATAAGCACTTCAGCAATGAATCTGTATACATCTTTGGCATGATCCAATGAATACATAAGATACAGGCCCATAACTCACTGGTTCATATATTTTTAGCTCTACTGATCAGAGATCAGCAGAGCTTATGCCGTGGTGCGGTGTCCGTCGTCCGTCTGTCCGTCCGTCCGTCCGTAAACTTTTTTTGTAGCGACTTCTCTGAAACTACTGAATGGATTTTCATGAAACTTTACAGAAATGTTGCTCATGAAGTCTAGTTGATCCTAGCAAAAATTCATGTTGATGTGAAATCCAAGATGGATGCCAAATTTAAAATAGATTTTTAAAAAACAAGTTTGTAGCGACTACTTCTTGAAAACTCTAAGTGACATTGATATGGGACATTTTCTAAAATGATCAGCATGACATGATGTTGATCCTTGTCAAAAATAGTTTTGATTCGACCTTAAACATGGCTGCCAGCGGCCATCTTTGTTTACATAGAGTTATTTAGTAAAAACTTGTAGCGACTACTCCTTGAAACTACTTGACGGATTTCCATGAAACCTCACAGGAATGTTGCTCTTGATGTCTAAATGATCCTAGCAACATTTCAGGTTGGACGAAAATTCAATATGGCCAACACAGCTAAGTGACTACTTCTTGAAAACTCTAAGTGACATTGATATGGGACATTTTCTAAAATGATCAGCATGACATGATGTTGATCCTTGTCAAAAATAGTTTTGATTCGACGTTAAACATGGCCGCCATTGGCCATCTTTGTTTACACAGAGTATATAATGAAAACTTGTAGCGACTACTCCTCTGAAACTACTTGACGGATTTTCATGGAACTTCACAGGAATGTTGCTCTTGATGTCTTATTGATACTAGCAAAATTTCAGGTCAGCCGTAAATTCAAGATGACATGATGTTGGTCCTTGTCGAAAATCGTTTTGATTCGATGTTAAACATGGCTGTCAACGGCCATCTTTGTTTACATAAGAGTTATCTAAAAACTTGTAGCGACTACTCCTCTGTAACTACTCGACGGATTTTCACGAAACTTCACAGGAATGTTGCTCTAGATGATCTAATTGATCCTAGCAAAATTTCAGGTCAGCCGGAAATTCAAAATGGCCGCCATGGCTAAAAATAGATTTTTTCAGAATGCAAGTTTGTAGCGACTACTTCTTGAAAACTATAAGTGATATTGATATGGGACTTTTTCTAAAATGATCAGTGTTGACATGATGTAGATCCTAGTCAAAAATTATTTTGATTTGACGTTAAACATGGCCGCCAGCAGCCATCTTCGTTTACATAGAGTTATATAATGAAAACTTGTAGCAACTACTACTCTGAAACTACTTGACGGATTTTTTATGAAACTTCACAGGAATGCTGATCTAGCTATCAAAAACCTATCAGTAGAGCTTCAAGGTCATTGACCTCTTGTTTTAAATTATTTCCCTTTGAAAAAAAGGTTTAATCTGGAACTTAACCTTGCCTTTCACAGGTGATTGTGGCTAATAACTTTAAAAGTATAAAGTGTACAACAATGAAACTTTGCACACATCTTCAACATGATCCAGTGAATACATCATAAAGATTTGAACCTTGAACTTTGAGTAACAGAGTGTGGACTGTATTTAGAAAGTCTTATAGTTTAAGAATGAATTTTCCAACAACAATTTGAGGTCCAGAATTACAGTTTTATTCTGCCATTTTAATACACAAAAGCTGTACCAATATTATGATATTTTAGGACATTTTTTTTTTCATTTCAGGGGATGAATATGACGTGTGTGCAATATGCCTAGATGACTATGAGGAGGGAGAGAAGCTGCGATTGTTACCGTGTAGTCATGGTAATATAATAGTAGTCGTTTAAAACTTTGCCACACCCTGCATATAGCCCAGATCTGTCACCATGTGACCTTTGGTTAAATCTTCAGTGTCATGGTTATTTAATTTTAAAAAAAAGACAAGTAAAGAAATGTAAAGTATGAGTAAATAATGCACAGTTTCCAAATTCCTTAGAAATCATTTATGTAAATATATTTGTGAGAAAAAAATATTGATTTCTTTGTTAAGAAATTTCAAAAACGGTTATATTCATATACAGTTAACAGTTGATTTTTATTTTCCAATAATTTCTGCAGATTAAAATGACTTTCAGGAGGAAATGGACTTGAAAACTTTATGAAAACAATTATCACTATACAATTTGTGGGTGGGGTAATGCTAAAAAAACCAATAACAACAAAAAACTAAAACTTTCAGACATCTTAAATTGTTCCGTCTTTCCATTTGTACTATTTCACACGATGGTTTAAATACTGCCAATACAACTTAAACATACATTAACTGGTTATGAGTAGACAAGAATCAGTTTTCTCAGTATTTTATGAATTATATATTTTACGAGTACCGGTATATGAATCCATTAAAATCTGAAGCAGTTCAAGATATTAAGATATCGTCAGCTGTGTATAAGTAATAGACAGAGTCTGGTCTCAGTGAGCAGGTTTTAGCAAAAGATACGTAAAAGTATTTAAAAACAAGATAAATGGTATTAAAGTGCCAAAAACAAACAGACACATTATTTTTAAGGCAAGTAAAAAGAACTGGCTTGTGACAAAAAAATAGGGCTAGTGAAAAAAATAGCAGGGCTAGCAGATTTTCAGGACCCACTATTCCCTTATATTGTTTTCTTTGAGCCCTGAAATGGTGCACTTTGAGAAAAGCAGTCACTGAGAAATGAATTACCCTATAACTGAAATAATGTATGAATATTGGTTACACCAAAAAAACATTTAACATTTAAATCTGTTGGTTTACTTTTGTTATGAACAAAAAAAGTCATAAGGATAGGTAGGCTCTACCAACAATTGGTTATTTAATAATACATTGTGTTCAGGGAAGTCGGTGAAAAGTGAAGCATATTTTATAGTATTTCCCTGATTGTCTCCCCTGTAGTATACCACACCAAGTGTATCGACCCATGGTTGACGAAGAACAAGAGAAGTTGTCCCATCTGTAAACGTAAGGTCATCCCTGGAGCTGACCCGGACGACTCGGACAGCGACTCGTCAGATGATGAGGGGCCGGCACCCTCGGAGAGAACGCCGCTCCTAGGGGGCAGTGGTACTAGTGGAACAAGCAATAGACGATCAACATTCGATAACTCAGGTCTGTATTTGAAGACTGTTTAATTAATAGTTATGGACAAGACAACTTGAATTAACGTCTCCACAATTACACATACAATGAATTGAACATGCTTACATGATAAAAGTAGTATAACAGATGTTCAGATTAGAGTTTTCGATAATTTCACCATGCTTTGCCAATGCTGTCCCAGCTGTTTTGTTCATTGTCTTTGGAAAGTCATTTACAAGGATTTCCTTAGTAGCCAGTTGGCGGGTGATTTGCCCTCTTACCTTTTGTAGCCAAAATCAAAGAGGATCCCGATTCTTTGTACAGATTCTATAAAAGAAACTAACACGCCAGCGATGGACAAAGTCACACTACAAAACTACTTATCGAAACTATCCAGGTCATAATAATGTGTATTGTATGTGCCAATAAAAAGTATAGGTTCATTCACGGTTTCTTAAAATACTCGTTTGTGAACATGGTTAAGCCGTTTATATTGTGTCTTATTGTGTCTATCAGGTTTTGCTTCTGAAAATATATAAGTTAAATATTCATCTCATCGTCAGTAGGTTTAAAAATGGTGTACATATGTTGTAAAATGTGCCTGTTGATGGTGGGATAGCGACTAAAATATACCCAACATGGCAAAAAAAGGGACAATATTAATTTGGTGGTAAATGGAAAAAAAAAGTGGTCTATTCAAATGTATATTGAAAACTTGAGCATAGACTCAAAGAAGTCTGTAGGAATACATTTGTGAATTTGAAAAAAAAGAAGTTTTAATTATTATATGTATATAATGTGGGACCCACTTAATTTACCTTTCTGCTGATCACGTGACTTCCATTAGCGCATTAGGTTTTCTATCTAGTATGTATTGCGCAATATGTATAGCTCTCTTAGCTCAGTCAGGAGTGATGTCGACAATCTCGCGCTCACTATTATTACCCGAGAGTGTAATTTTAGTTTGGGCTGCGAGTTCAAACGCACATAACGGACATTAAAGGTAGACTTTTTTGGCATGTTAATTTCAGTCTAACTTAAAATCAATAACACCTTAGTTACAAGCATTTCGAAGGAAAATGTTGTTTTCTAGCACAGATTTATTGCTTTAAAACATCTGAGACCTTCATTGAACTGTTTCACTTTGCAGGTCTACCAGCAGCTCAAGTCAGTCATGTGAATGAAGGTCACGGTCACACGGGTAACACAGATTCTGATCATTCCGATTCCGAAATGGGGGCAGTAGGCGGAGCTGCGCATGTCAGACTGGCTAAAGAGAACCCCATGGTACCTTTAGGGCCCCCCGAGGAGGCTGAGGAGGCAACCTCCAATGCTGTCATAGAAACGAGACAAAGTGCTGATAACGAGGGACGTATGATTGAAGGAGAAGGTGAAAAAAAGGACGATAATGATGCAGAGTGTAATTATGTTGTCGATGAAGAGGTGGTGTTTAGCGAGGCAGGCAAGAAAGATGAGAAGAAATCAAATGGTGTTATTTGAAGTTGTTTTATGTGATACTACAGTTTGTTGAACTGCATGTGTATATGCCACTAGTCATGACAGCTTTGGGGCTGTTTTGGACCGATAATGACAGGAAAACTCTTTTTATATCCTTGATGCTTTTCAGTAGCTTCTAAAAAATGCTTTTTGATTATTAATTACTGCCAAATTCATAGTTCCGATTCATTTTCTAGCTTCGCCCTCGATTGTTTCTGGTCTCACAAATGCTCAGTTGTATTTTAGAGCTGTTTTGTGGGACAACATGTGCTTTTGGTACAGTTGTAAATATCTATTGTATGTTGAGTTGGCTCTAATCACTATCGGATGAGAGATCGGAACTATGACTTTCGTGGAAATATTTCATATATTGAAACATTTAACATAAAATTCATTAACTTAAACTTGTGAACTATGTAAACCTCAGACTAATGATATTTTTTTTAAAAATTTGCACATTTTATTTAATTATATGCAAATCCCCGTGTGAATGCCTGGGTAGAATACAACCACTGCAATCTCACAAACACACTGTCACATGCCCCCCCCCCCCCCCCCCCCCCCCCAATTTTTTTTTAAAAACTCCACATTTTATTTAATTATATGCAAATCCCCGTGTGAATGCCTGTGTAGAATACAACCACTGCAATCTCACAAACACACTGTCACATGCAGAGAGTTAGGACCCACCCCCCCCACTCTTCTTAAGGATTTTGTCATTTTTTATGCTCATTCAAGGTCTTTATCATGACACCGCTGGTGGAAACATGGCTCCATCATAAATGGAGTGTCTACTGTAAATTTGCAGCAACTCTGCAGGTAAGAAGGTTCTAGGTTCATTCTCCATATTTTATCTTGATGTAAACGGAGGGTGGGCATGGCACGTTCATTCCTGCTAGGCGCCATATAACCTTTTATGTGTTGGTGCACCTTAAAATCCGATACAGTTCAATTAATTATATGCAAGCAGATTCAAAGTAAGAACATACTGGATTAATAAATTGACATGATCATTTTGACTTCAAGATTGCTGTTTGTCCCTTTAATTTCATCCCCTTGATGATCCTGTAGCATTTATGGCTGGTCACATATATACATGTTGGTTCAACTTAAAATGTAATATACTTAACAAGTGATATTGTAATTCAATGCATTACCAATAATTAAGAACATTTGTTTCACACATTTTAGAACATGAAGATGTGCAAGTGTTAATTGTGATGTGTTTGAACATTTGTAATAATAATAATAAATATCATTAATTTCATAAATATTTATTATAGCTGTAATGTGCTTTGAATTAAATGCTTGTTGTCAAAGAAACAATGAAACTTGCTTTACATTAAAACATAGGACCCCAGGAAGGCACTTTTGATTTTGAACACTCGCCCATAGATGCCAGATCGAGTCAAAGAGTTAAATTTCAGAAAATACCCACCCATAGATCATAATCGAGTCAACAAGCTAAATTTCACCCATGATCGTAATCGAGTCAAATTTCAGAAAATAGGGTTAACCCATAGAAGTGTATTGAATTGCCTTCTTGGGTTCCCCGGTATATTTTAAGGGAATAACCTTTATTGCATTTAAAATGGGTTTAGCTTTAGGTAACAGGTTATTGAAGTATCGGTCCAATAATACTGATATTTTTGTTTCAAATAGACATGTTTAATATAAACATACAGTACATTAAATTACATAGATCAAATGAAAGAAAAGATCTTTATTACAGAGATCAGTGTAGTTAATTTGACATTTAAACATTTAATAGCTAAAACTTATGACCAAAATTTTATTTCCATTCTGCATATTTTTTATCTTGATGGCACCATATAACCTTTTTTGATTTGGTGCTTAAAACCAAATTTAATTCAACTATCAACTGTTTGATTCTTTACAATTTGGTGAATATTTCTGTGACAAGAAAATCAGCATCCCAAATGAATAGCCATTGGTTTGGTTGTACTTATCTGCTCCGTAACACGGAGTGAAATGGCTTATTACAAAACATATGCCAGGTAGCAACGCTAAACATAAAAATAGGTTTAATGTAAAAAACAACACTAAATACCATTCATTTGGCACCCGAACGAAGTGTTTTTGAACATTACTTAATTTTGATTATATTGCTGCACTAATAATTTTAAAAACAAGGCAGGCGCATATCCAGGCATACGCACGTACGCCAATGCGTACAATTCGTCAGCAAAAGCTCCAGATACGTCCCTGCAAGGTAGAATAACAAGGAAAGAAAAAAGAAATAGAGGATATTTGTTTGTTTTGAGTGAATATAGGATTTATTTTCATCGAGAAGTGAGAAAACATTTTTTTTCACGAGTGCTTTATATTTGAGTTCTCATTTCGAGGTGAAAATAAATCTATATTCACGACAAACCAACAAATATTCTAGTTATTATATATATGCAGAAAAAATATAATGTGCCAAATCAATAACGTAAACAACGTCAACAGTTGCATGATGTGATTTTTAGTGAAAAATATAAATGAAAATATAAGGTTTTATTTTAATCATAAAATCCACTATTCCACTGAAAAGTATGTAATAAACCACAGTATTCTATTAGGCTATTAGGCTAGCTTTTGTTTGTTCAAGTGCCAGAAGGTTTACTGTAGTCCACACATAACATTTAATGATTGTTAATTAATCCAAGACTGCCATGTTTACCTTTAATTTTGAGGAGAGCTATTCCATTAAAAACATACATGGGACAGCAGGAAGGCACATTTAGAGTTGAACACCCACCCGTAGATGCAAAATAGAGTTTAAAGAACAAAATTTTGGAAAATAGGGTTCACCCATAGGTGTTTATTTAAATTGCCTTCCTATGGTCCCAGGTATGTTGTAATGGAATAGTCCTAAACAGTTTTGGTTTAGTACCAGTAGTTAAGTATATTTCACCAGTTATTGTGGAAATAACCCAGAAAAATATAAATTCAAATTTGAATACTCCCCCCCTCCCCACCCACCCCCCATGTGTTCCTTTAACATAAACATCATTGAAATTGTTGAAGTTGTTGTGTTGTTTATTGTATGTGTAAGGTGTGTGCTAGGTTTTTTTATATTGATTTTTGTTTTATTGTGTTTTGTTAACTAATTTGAATGCAAACTGCTGGAACTACACATGCTCACGGTCCATGAAAACGCACCACAAAACAAATTGTTTTAAAAGTTAGAAATTGAGGCATTTTGGACAAAATATGATATACTGGTAATCAATATAACGAGTCGACATTTAAATTTTTTGCATGTGCATATCTGGATTTAGTGCATTCCACATTGGTGTTATGAAATCCACATGCGTTTCTGGTTTTCTTCCATTTCTTCCAGTACATCGCACAAAGAAATTATTTTCTGAGAAACAGTGGTTGCATAATGATGTCAGAAGTCAAACAATAAAAAGGCCAGTAAATCAATTTGAAGACAGATTAATGCAGCTTGAAATTTAGTGGAACAGTTTTCTTTTTCTGATTATGCATAGTAAACAATGTTAAATGACAAGGTAAATAACTGCCTGATCGTCATAAAAGTGAGACAAGCTAGGTATGAAGATTCAAAACTTAAAAAATAAAAAATATTTGTTCAGCAATTTTATTCCAAATGGTTTACGAATAATCCTACAGCAGAAACATATGGAGTTAATGGTGCGTTTTCATCGACCTTCAGTATATGAATAAAGAGGAAGATACAGCAGTGTTGCGTTGAACCCTCATTTTATAATAAAATATTTTGATGTTTGATATTAATAAAACATTCTCCAAATAATTTTTCAAATTTTAAATTGTTTTATTGTTAAAATATATATTTGTTATTACATGTATAGCTTACTGGCGAGAAACTTGCTAAGCTGTTGTGATGGCTTTTCGTTGGTCATGTTTCATCTGTACACCTGTATGTCTCTTCTTCTGCTTCCAAATTAAGGTGTGGTTGCCGGGGTAGAATACAACCACTGCAAATCCCGCTAGAGACAGAATGTTAGGACACCCCCTTCGTGTTCATTTTGTCATTTTTTTCATGCTCATTGAAGGTTTTCATGAAACTGCATATGCAAATGTGGAAACGTGGCTCCTTCGTAAATGGAGATGGAGTGTCTACAATGAATTTGCAGCAACTCTGCAGTTCTGCAGGTTGGAAGGTTCTAGGCCACTTCTCCATATTTTATCTTCATGTAAATGGAGGATGAGCCTGGTATATTCATCCCTGTTTGGCGCCATATAACCTTTCTTGTGTTGGTGCCGTAAAACCTCAATTCAATTAAGTTCAGTTCCAAATTAAGGGTAGAAACCCACATTGGAATGTTGTGTACCCTGTGTGTAAAAATATGAGATGCCTATTCCAGAGTGACACTACTGTAGCATTCATATTTAGGGCTATTCCATTTAAAATATACATGGGACCCCAGAAAGGCAATTTTAAAATTTAACACCCATACATAGATGCAAAAAGAACCAAAGTTTAGAAAATAGGGTTCATCCATCAGTGTTTTGATTTTTGGATTTAGGGGAATGGTGGTGGGAAATGTCGCGTCGTAAACCTAAAATTGGGGGAAAATATTTTGTTTTTCATTTAATATTAAATTTAGATCAAGATCATGTTTGATGGACATGTTTGGTTGTCAACTAAGAAACAACATCAAAAAGTAAAAAATTAGGGGAATTTTTTCTCAAAAAAGGGTGGAAAAAATATACTTTTTAGCAGGGCCAAATATGCCAAAAAAGAAATACTGCCCATAGATGTTTTTAAAATTGCCTTCCAGGGGTTCCGGGGGTATGTTTTAATGGAATAGCCCCTTGCACAAATCTGCTTGTTGCCATAAAGAGCCACATTTGTAGAAGTCAGCATATGGCTTTATATTATAGATATTATGGGAACATCTAAAATTTGTAAAAAAAAAAAAAGATGTTTTTATCTGAAACTGAAGATACAAAAGCAGTCATATTTAGCATCTGGTGTCTTATTGATAAATAGGGCCTGGGGTTAGAATTCCTCCACACGGGTCACAGGATTTTATAAGATTCAAATTCAACCACAAATTACACATTGTAATACTAACACTCAATTTTGAAGAAACAGTGAGAGAAAAAAAAACAGTTCTGAAAGAAAGGCAAGGTGTTAACATGTTCTATTAGTTTATTACTCCAGTGAGCGACTCAGTCCAGTTAGGCCTCTTGTTATGAAAGTTATAAGATTTATTGTATATATTTATGACTTACAATATATGATTACCATTATAATACTTGTGATTTTCATGTTTAGATTGATAAGGAAAAGTTATGGGCAAGCTTAACTTCTTCCTTTTAACCCTTAACCTGCTACATATATATAATGGACTGTTCTTTCTTTGAATTAAGACCATTCCATTTATGTGACAAAGGGGTATTTTGGGGGAAATGACTGATCAGCAGTCGGCCATTGTAAACCCTGATCAGCCTGCGAGTTACTTGCTGGCTGATCTGGATTTACAATGGACACAAAGGCTATCATAGTTGTTCTTAGCAGGTTAAGGGTTAATAATAATAATTTCTGCTGTTTGGTACATTACTAAGTGGGGTGGGGGTGGGCACAGATACCGGTTTTAAAAAAATCTGAAATATAGATTAAATATACTTAATTATTATTTTTTAAAAAAAACGATATCTGTGGGGGTTATAATCTGTGGGGGTTATTATCAAGATAATGTTTTTATTTGGCTCTAGTTGCCCTTGGGACTCCAGAACTTTTGATTAATAAACTGTTGATTAAACACTTTCAAAATTAATCTACAATCTTGGTCGATGTGAAAATCACAAAATAGTGGTATGCCCTTTGTAGTCTGTCTGTACATATGAAGGAAGCAAACAGTATGATTTATTTTATATACAAGAAGCTATTGTAATAATTATTATAACTTTTTTCGTGCAATACATACTGCATATAATAAGCTGTGTGTTTGTCTTTGAAAGTTCCAGCTTTTTAAGGTCAGTCTTTGTTTTAAAAGATAATTATTTACTTAACTCCTATATATTCATAATTGGTGCAACTGATCAACTTTTGAATATTAAAGCAAACCATTTCAAATATCATTTCACGTCTGCTAGAAGGGGTTGGAAAAAAGAATGCTCAATTCCAGCCTTGTTCGTCCAAAAAGGATAATTCATTGTGAAAAAAGAAATTTAGTATTTAATTTTAAACAAGCTGGGTCTTTATATCAGTGTAGCTGAGACAAGCATATTCATTTTGCATTTGATATTTATCAGTCTTCATGAGGGTCTTAATGGAAGTGTGGACAAGTTTGAAAACCTTTGATATTAGATAACAGATTTCAGATATTAAACAACCAAATCATTGCGCTTGTTTTTAAGGATAACATTATCAACATCTCTGTCACTTATTTGAAAGCATGGTCTCGAAGAATGACGGGGATTGATTCAAGTTTTCCCGGATGTAATGATAAATGCTATATTCTACCTTGTTAACATTCGGTCGCCTTCATGTTGCATTTGATCTTTACAAAACTTGGCCTGGTTGTTGATAACTATTTTTGAAACCAGCTAGATCATTTTTTACCACGGTCATTATATTGACCTCTGTCAGCGTCTTGAAAAGTAGTTTACGATCACATGATAATTTGTCACAAACAGAAATTAACACTGTAATCTGACACCACTAATGATACGGCGTGCTGCTGACCGAGTGGTAAACATTCGAACGAAATAACAACTTTGATCATTTTTGATGAATTTGGGTTAGTACTTTACTTTTAGGTAGGCTGTTTAGCGTAATGAGATTCTGGAAATTGCTGGTAAGTTAAGTAGATATACATTTTGAATGTTTTAACAGCGGAGTAATATGTATAAATTATGACTCTCCCTTTTCCATATCACACCTGATGTCATCCCAAGAATTCAGGTATTGATATTGTTCGAGGGATGATATCAGGTATGATGTGGAAAAAGGAGAGTTGTAATTTATTTATCGTTAAACTACAAACACAAAAAACAAAATTTGGAATATGTATAGATTTATCAGGTGTGATATGGAAAAGTGAGGAGTTGTAATATATTCATCTTTGAATACTGAGTACTGAAAAGAGCAAAATATTTTATAAGTTTCTTTATCGATTTTGAAATTTTATTAACAAAGCGCTCGATTCGATCATTTTTGTAGGAATGAATGAATGGAGCGTAATGCTCATCTTTTCATGGAGCGAAATGCTCATATTTTCATGGAGCATAATGCTCATCTTTTCATGGAGCATAATCTTTTCATGTATTTTTTTTCCCTTCTTAGCCCTTGTTTTTAGATCACCTGAGCCTTCATATTGGGATCGCTCTTCGTCAGTCGTCCGTCTGTCGTCCGTCGTCGTTAAGTTTTGCTTCAAACGACCTCCTCAGAAACCGCTTGGCCAATTTGACCAAACTTCACATGTATGATCCTTAGATGAATGCTTTTTAGATTTGTAAAAATTAGGTCAGCGCGACAACCAAGATGGCCACCATTACCATATATGGTCGAAACTTTAAAAAATCTTCTCAAGAACCGTTGGACAGATTTCGGCAGTTTTTCTTTTAAAATGATCGTCAATGCCTAGACTATCAAGTTTGTTCAAATGAAGTCCCCGGGGTCAAAAATGACCGTGCCCTGGGGATCCGGAGTTTGTATATTGAGATTATGCATGTTTTTCATAGACTTATATAGGAAAAAAATCTTCTTCTCTGAAACAGGCACAGAGCTTTCATGTATTACGTTTAGCAACAGCTTATTGTCCTCTTCTAAGTTTGATCAAATGGTGACCTTGGGGTCTAACTTGGTCTAACTTATATAGGAAAAACATTAAAGTCTTGTTCTCTGGAACTTCAAGAGCCAGAGGTTTAATATTTTGCATTTACTATACTCTTATGGTCCTTTACCAAGTTTGTTCAAATGGTGACCATGTGGTCACATTTGGCCCCGCCCCAGGGTCACATGTTTTACATAGACTTGTTTTGGAAAAAAACTTAAAATATCTCTTCTCTGAAACCACAAGGCACAAAGCTCTATATATATTACATGTAGCCCTAGGGTCACATTTGGTATATTACATGTAGCCCTAGGGTCACATTTGGCCCTGCCCCAAGTGTTACACTCTAGTACCTTCATTTTGTATTTGGTCTTTACCAAACTTTATCAGTGTCTTTACATATCAATGTTGTTAACACAACAGAGGCCACATTTCTTGAACAATCTTAACCAAACTTGTAGTTTGTATATGACCATAAGATTTCGAAGAAGTTTGAAATGTGCCAGTACGCAGGTGATCGATTTAGGGCCACCTTGGCCCTCTTGTTTATAGTTCCATCTTTTGGTGAGGCTTATTATACTTATAAAATCAAATACAACTGTTTTACATGTTTGATAGAATTATCGAAGAATGGATTTAGTAATAGTAATTAAGAAAGAATTAGGATTCAACATAAGCATTGAATACTTCAAATCATGCAGTTGTTTAAAGATATAATTGTTTTTACAGAAAATGAAAATACCAACAATTGAATAAAGTACCGAAGGCTAAAGGTTTTTTAATTTCCATTGTGTTGCTGTTTTTAATATATAATCACTTAACTTACGGTGTGAGAGTGGAATAACACCTTTCTATATTTTCGATATACCACTCTTTTCGCAGAGACTGTTTATGGTCTTTTCGAAAAACTTGAAGTCAGGTGTAGAATGAAATAGGTAATAATTTACACATAATCATTTCAATTTTTAGCTCTACTGGCCTTCATTTTAGCTCTACTGGCCGAAGGCCAACAGAGCTTATGGGATGCCGAGTTGTCCGTCGTCCGTCCGTCCGTTGTTCACTTTTGTCTCGTTAAGACGATAGGGCCTCCATTTTTCATCTGATCTTTGCCAAACTTGACCAGATTCTTTAGTTATGGCCCTTGATTTAGTTTTAAATGCTGGATTTTGCCCAAAACTTTAAAAAAAACGTAATTGCAGTCACTCGCTTCATTGATGTTATAAGAGCCATTTTAGCCAGTAGAGCGTCCACAGGCTCTCTTGGGCCTCTTGTTTATTTTTATTTTTTTCTCTTCATCCTACAGCAATAATTATCTGTCTTGATGGTTCAAAAACAAATAATAAAAAATAATGACCTAAATGTGATATACATTGGTCATGGTAGTTATGTAAATATTGCAATCCTGTGAGGGTGACAGTGAATATTTGTCAACCTTCTAAGGCTATTTATTTTATTATACTGAAAAATATGTGTAACTGGGTACAGGTAAATGGTGAATAATCGATTTCTAACCGTATGTCCTCGATAGCTCAGTGGTTAGAGCCCTGATATGGTAAACCAGAGACCCTGGGTTCGAGTCCCGGGTGAGGAACGATTTTTTCACCACCTGTTAATACACCAGAAAGAATAAGAACTTGAAGAGGGTGGGGAGGGGAAGTGAAGTGTTACTGAACAGGAAAAAAAGAAGAATTAATAGAATATTTTCATTGGGTGAGTCTAAGGTGGAGAGTGTGTGTGTGAGAGTTGGGGGATGGGTTGGAAGAGAACAGGATCAGACATGGTAACTGAACAGAAATCAAAAAGAATAGAACAAATGTTTGTCTGTTTATCTGGGGTGATGGTGGTGGTGGGTAGGAGTGGGAAAGTTTATGGGGCTAATGTCATTTACAGGCTTGCCATTGTCATTGGATCTATGCAGAGAGTTTCATTGAAATATATGAAGCTGCTTAAAAAACTTTAACTGAAACTCTAAGTTGAATTTTTTTATCATCTGGCTAAAATGAAATAAAAAGTTATGAAACATGTCGATGGCTCTGATGACACTTCAAGCTCCTTTGACAGAGATATATGGCTAGTGGGTATTGAAATAAATGGACTTGCCAACAAATAAAATAAATTCTAAGTCGGAAATAGGCTACACCTTTTCTAAAATACAATACAGATAATACTTATCCAGAGAAAGGGCCAACAGAATTATGGAACATGCGTCTACAAGCATCCACGCTTTACTGAAGTTATATTAATAATTAACAATCACCTATTGAAATTCAAGGACTTGCCTAAAAAAATTAACCAGAATTTTGAAGTCGAAAAAGGAACATAACTTTGTTTAAACCAGAAATTCAAAATGATAAAAGGGTCATACATTTGCTTAAATGCAAATATTTGTCTACCAGTTTCCTAGATTGTTCTGAGTGACAGAGTTCAAGTTTTACTGACCAGTGGTTGCTGAAATAATTGGACTTGGCCAACAACTGAAAACCAACGTTGACGCAGACGTTGAGTAGATCTACAACAGCTCTTCTTATTCGCCAGTGCACTAGGCGAAATCCCGGCTTCCCCACCTCCCCCACCACCCACCCCCCACCCCAAACCCCCAACCACAGAAATCAAAATGGTCGGTCTCTAAGACATGTGCATGATACGGTCTAGTTGGCCGAGACAGTATGCAAGTAGGTGGGTCAGCACCATCCGACCCAAACAGCTATATTCATTGTAACGGTATGGTTTGTGTAATTTTTTGATAAAACTAAGATAGGTCTTTCAAAACAAGTAAGCAAAAATATAGCTTCTTATATTAGGGAACTCAGTGCAGAGCTTAAAGGTATATTGTAGGTATCCGGTCAAATCGTACTTAGGTCAAATCGTACTTAAGTCAAATCACTCTCAATTTGGTCAAATCGTACTCCTTGACATTTTGAAATAAGTCAATTCGTACTCAATAATTTATTGATTATTTTTTATCTATTATTATAATAAAAGATGTTTCAGGTATGTTTTAATGTATTTTAAATAATAAAAAGACAGTTGTTTTTAGCTCTACTGGCCGAAGGCCAGCAGAGCTTATGGGATGCCGAGTTGTCCGTCGTCCGTCCGTCGTCCGTTGTTAACTTTTGTCTCGTTAAGACGATAGGGCCTTCATTTTTCATCCGATCTTTACCAAACTTTAACAGGTTGTTAATATCAATGAAAGCTCGGATGAGTTCGAAAACCAGCCAGATCGGACAAGTAACAGCAGAGTTATGGCCCTTGATTTAGTTAAAAATGCTATATTGCTAAATTTTGCCTCGTTAAGACGATAGGGCCTTCATTTTTCATCCTATCTTTACCAAACTTTACCACATTGTTAATATCAATGAAAGCTCGGACAAGTTCGAAAACCAGCCAGATCGGACCAGTAACAGCGGAGTTATGGTCCTTAATTTAGTTAAAAATGCTATATGTCTATATTTTGCCTCGTTAAGACAATAGGGTCTTTGTTTTTCATCCTATCTTTACCACATTGTTAATATCAATGAAAGCTCGGACAAGTTCGAAAACCAGCCATATCGGACTAGTATCAGCGGAGTTGTAGCACTTGATTTAGTTAAAAATGCTATGTTTTGCATCGTTATGACGATAGGGTCTTCATTGTTCATCCGATCTTTACCAATCTTTATCAGATTGTTTATGTAGTTGAAAGCTTGAACAAGTTTGAAAAACAGCCATATCGGACCAGTAACAGCGAAGTTATGGCCCTTGATTTAGTTAAAAATACTATATTTTGCCTCGTTAAGACGATAGGGGCTTCATTGTTCATCCGATCTTTACCAAACTTGATCAGATTGTTAATATCAATGAAAGCTTGGACAAGTTTGAAAACCAGCCATATCGGACTAGTAACAGCGGAGTTATGGCCCTTGATTTAGTTAAAAATGCTAAATTTTGCCTCGTTAAGACTATAGGGGCTTCATTGTTCATCCGATCTTTACCAAACTTAATCAGATTGTTAATATCAATGAAAGCTCGAACATTTTCTAAATCCAGCCATATCGGACCAGTAACAT
Source organism: Cyrtodaria siliqua (assembly GCA_037043455.1). Classification (NCBI taxonomy): domain Eukaryota; kingdom Metazoa; phylum Mollusca; class Bivalvia; order Adapedonta; family Hiatellidae; genus Cyrtodaria; species Cyrtodaria siliqua. Next base: position 107,291 of record JAWPHD010006066.1, read on the forward strand.
CGGAGTTATGGCCCTTAATTTACTTCAAAATGATATATTTTTTCTCGATTAAGATGATAGGGCCTTCATTTTTCATCCGATCTTTACCAAACTTCACCAGATTGTTAATGTCTATGAAAGCTTTGTCAGGTTCGAAAAACAACCAGATCGGCCCAGTAACAGCGGAGTTATGGCCCTTGATTTTGTTAAAATGCTATAATTTGCCTCGTCGTTCGATAGGGCCTTCATTTTGCATCTGATCTTTGCCAAACTTTACCAGCTTTTACGACTGTCTTTTTTATATTATTATTAATTTTATTTTAATTATTATTATTTTTTTATTTTTTTTTATTTTTATTTTTTAATTAATTTTTAGCTCTACTGGCCGAAGGCCAGCAGAGCTTATGGGATGCCGAGTTTGTCCGTCGTCCGTCCGTCCGTCGTCTGTCGTCCGTCGTCTGTTGTTAACTTTTGTCTCGTTAAGACGATAGGGCCTTCATTTTTCATCCAATCTTTACCAAACTTTAACAGGTTGTTAATATCAATGAAAGCTCGGATGAGTTCGAAAACCAGCCAGATCGGCCAGGGTAACAGCGGAGTTATGGCCCTTGATTTAGTTAAAAATGCTATATTGCTATATTTTGCCTCGTTAAGACGATAGGGCCTTCATTTTTCAACCTATCTTTACCAATCTTTACCACATTGTTAATATCAATGAAAGCTCGGACAAGTTCGAAAACCAGCCAGATCGGACCAGTAACACCAGAGTTATGGTCCTTGATTTAGTTGAAAATGCTATATTGCTATATTTTGCCTCGTTAAGACGATAGGGCCTTCGTTTTTCATTATATCTTTACCAAAATTTACCATATTGTTAATATCATTGAAAGCTCGGACAAGTTCGAAAACAAGCCATATCGAGCTAGTAACAGCGGAGTTATGGCCCTTGATTTAGTTAAAAATGCTATATTTTGCCTCGTTAAGACGCTAGGGGCTTTATTGTTCATCCAATCTTTACCAAACTTTATCAGATTGTTAATATCAATGAAAGCTCAGACAAGTTCGAAAATCAGCCATATCGGAATAGTAAGAGCGGAGTTATGGCCCTTGATTTAGTTAAAAATGCTATATTTTGCCTCGTTAAGACGATAGGGGCTTCATTGTTCATCCGATCTTTGTCAAACTTTATCAGATTGTTAATGTCATTGAAAGCTCGAACAAGTTCGAAAACCAACCATATCGGACCAGTAACAGTGGAGTTGTGGCCCTTGATTTAGTTAAAAATGCTATAGTTTGCCTCGTTAAGACGATAGGGGCTTCATTGTTCATCTGATCTTTACCAAACTTTATCAGATTGTTTATATCAATGAAAGCTCGAGCAAGTTCGAAAACTAGCCATAGGGGACCAGTAACAGCGAAGTCATGGCCCTTGATTTAGTTAAAAATGCTATAGTTTGCCTCATTAAGACGATAGGGACTTCATTGTTCATCCGATCTTTACCAAACTTTATCAGATTGTTAATTTCAATAAAAGCTTGGACAAGTTCGAAAACCAAACATATCGGACCAGTAACAGCTTAGTTATGGCCCTTGATTTAGTTCAAAACGCTATAAAATGCTATATTTTGCCTCGTTAAGACGAGAGGGCCTTCATTTTTCATCCGATCGTTACCAAACTTTTATTTTTTTAATTATTTTTTTTAAATTAATATATTTCTTTTTTTTAATTTAATTTTTTTATTTTTTTTTATTTTTTTTGATTTATTCTTTGATTTTATTTTAATTAATATTTATTTTTTTAGCTCTATGTTGGACCAGTCGGACAAGTAATAGAGGAGTTATGGCTCTTGATTTAGTTAAAAATACTATATTTTGCCTCGTTAATACGGTAGGATCTTCATTTTCATCTGATCTTTACCGAACTTTAACAGATTCTTTAGTTATGGCCCTTGATTTAGTTCAAAAGCTGTTTTTTGCCCGAAACTGCCAAAAAACGTAAATGGCAGTCACTCGCTTCATTGATGTTATAAGAGCCATGTTAGCCAGTAGAGCGTCCACAGGCCCTCTTGGGCCTCTTGTTTAAAAATGAGTACGATTTGACCTGAGAACAAATTACGATTTGACCAAGAAGATTTCACCACAAATACAAATTAAGTGTTAAACTATGTTATATCTGCAGATAATTGAACACAAAATTGTTAGGGAATTTTCATTAATTACAAGTTACTTTACATATTTTTAATATGCGCTGTAAACGATGATATAATATTAAAGCGATATTTTTAATTTATTTTCAGTGATCTTAATCAGCCTAGATAGACATATAATTTATTAAAAACAATACTATGATACATGTTACTATTAAATAAAGAATGCACGATTTGCGATCAGCAGTCTACATGTAAGTGTTAATCAAATCAGCTACGTGAGTATTGACACGTGTGAACTAAATAAACAAATGCAATTAATGTGTGATAATCTAATCAAACAATAAACAGTTTACAGTTTAATAGTTTATTTGCGTCTCATTACATATATACATTATTTCATACATAAAACATGAATTGTAAACACCATTCTAAAAGAATTATAGGAGACGATATTGTTGCACATTAACATATAACATTCAATAATACATATCAAAGCATAATTATCATTTTGGCCTGTACATGCGTTACTAATAATACATTTAATGTGATAAGAATTGGACAACTATTGTTAATCAACCTTATGAGTATCACATATATGATACTCAAAGTTTAAAATGCCATTAAAATGAGTTTGGGTAAACTGTGAAATTTGTAAATAAGCACCCGGGGAGTATCCACATAATAAGCGCAAATAAAAAAATACTAAAAGATCCGTTATCACATCAGGTCAGACCTGTTATGAACTCGATAGATTAACATTTACTGTCCAACAATAAATAAAACACAGTACATATACGTTGTCTGGTGAAAACAATGTAACATTATTTATACAGATAAAAATTTCTAGTTTTTAAAATCCCGTAACAGGTTTTGGCACACACTCGTACCATTCCCTGGTTGATGCATGCATCTTAATTGGGGGTAAAGACAACACAAAACGATTTTGTATACGGAGAATTACATGTAGGTGATATTAGTCTTTTGATATGTCGGTATTTTTCTTTCTATGACAGGCAATATTTCTTTAATGTGCCAATAGCATCCATCAATTAGTTATTACAAATAAAATACAGGCAAAGCAACAACTTCAAGTTGCCAACTTTATTAAACATTTCCAAATTCCGTTAGCCATATGGATAAAAATACAATACAGAATAAAATATACCAGATATTACCAACTTACATTTTGCTCTAAACATTGACTAATTATTCATCAATGGAGTATTTTGTTAATATAATTTGTTTCTAAGTTCTGCATCATATATATATATAAACTAGTGTGTTTTTGATAAAAGTCAGATCGTACTCATTATTTTGCTCAAATCAGGGACTCAGATACGTCTACTATGTGCAGACCCTTGCACCCCGCCCCCCCCACACCCACCCACCCCTACAACATGACTAGTTTTACATAGCCTAAAATGTGCTGTAAACTGACGATAAATAAACCCCATTTAAACAAACGAAACCAAATTTAAACTATGTCTGCCTAATAAAAAAACTATGCATCAACAATCACATTTATCTGTTATCTGCCTCAAACCTCTTACATGTAGCTATGCGTGCACAACCCAATTTCAAATCAAATTACAGAGAAAAAATAATATGATTATGCATGTATAACTAGCCCCAGTGTTAGATATGCATGCATAACTAACCCCAGTAAGCTATGCATGTACAACTAACCCCAGTTAAATATGAATGCACAACTAACCACAGTGTTAGGTATGCACGAATAACTAACACCCAGTTAGCTATGGGTGTATAACTAACCCCAGTTAGCCATGCATGCATAGCTAAACCCAGTAAGCTATGCATGTACAACTAACCACAGTTAAATATGAATGCACAACTAACCCCAGTGTTAGCTATGAAAGCATAACTAACCAGAGTTAGCTATGCATGCAACTATATATATATATGCATAACAAACTACAGGCAAAAAGTAAGTATTCTGTATAGTACTAGTATACCTAGTTAGCTGTGCGTGCACAACTAACCCAGGGGTGTTTAGCTCATATAATATAACATCAATAATAAGAAATCTAAACATGTTACTGTTTGAACAGGACAGAAAACAACACCTTAGTAGTTTTCATTCATTTATTTTTGATTACTCTGGATTCTACATTAAATGATCAATTCTAGCTAATCAGTTCTAGATTTACATTAAACCCTGTTATATTGAAATCCAGAAGTAAATAGGTAAATATCTATTTCGGAAAATCAGTGGGACTAAACATGAATATTTCTTTGCAGCAATTATAATTATAGTAAGCATAAATAAACACAACACATCAATAAACAACTCATTACAGTATGTTCAACACAAATTCAAACACCATTTCGGTAAATCGCGTGTGTGTTTAGTTTTTTTACAAAACGCCCCTTTACAGCACCATAGATCTACATATACCTGTATATCCATGACAGCACCCATCGACTTCAGGAGGACCTAATTTGACGTACATTAAGTACTTCTTTATTATCAGGGCTTAGTAAATCAGCTATTTTATTAAAAAACAACAACAAGACAATTTAGATCCCTAACACTAGTCAAAAATACTCCATTTCGGTAAATCGTTTTTCTTTTTATAAAACGAGCCTATACAGTACCCCTCTACTTTAGGAGGATCGACATGCATTTGCAGAAATCTGATTAAGTACTTATTTTTTATTATCAGGGATTAGTAATTCAGCTATTTAAAAGAAAGGATCTTTATAACCATAACACTATCCCAAATAAACTCCATTTCTGTAAATCATATCATGAAAAGGCCTCTTTACAGCACCCACCTAGTTCAGGGGGACCAACTGTCAATGCATATTGCATTGTTGTAATCATTTAGTATCCTAAATTAGTAAATCAGATGTTTATTTTAAAAAAATATACGTATATTAACACACAATTAGTCAAATTCAACTCCATTTCGGTAAATCGTATCTACATTTCGGTTCATTTCGGTAAATCGAATCTCCATTTCGTCCATTTCGGTAAATGCTCTCCATTTCGGTTACCCTTTATTTTGTCAACTTGCGCAATCATTCGCAACATCTCGTACAATCGGTACTCTTCGCCAATTTCCGTACTCGGTAGTAGTGGCTCGGAGAGTATTGGGTGCCGCTCAATGTTTTTTTTGCATCAAAATGCAGCATTTGGTTCGGTTTTCGATTGTAGCTCTCCGCAAAATAGTGCTCTTCTATATAATGTTGTATTGATGAAAATATTGCAGATTTGTGAGTGATTTTTATTAATTTCTTGATATTTTATTGCTATGACCGATAAATTGTACTTTTTAACAAAATAAATCCCCAAATATGTGTAGTTGGAATCAAGACGTTTCGGCCCCAAACAGTTCGTTCGGTCCCAAACAGTTCGTTCCATATAATGACTGATAGTTTGGAAGCATTTGTTGAGTTTTACCAAATATATACTTTAATATAACGGTTGAATTGAAGGGAAAGGAGGAAGAGACATTGTAATTATGATTATATCATATTATGGGAGTGATTGTTTACCGTTTTGTCAGTCGAGAGTGATATGTCAGCTGCATGCTTTCTTTCTTCCTTTACTGTCACCGATCATTTTCGATCATCACGACAGGGTGGTGGCATATATGCAGCCAGAAACTGTATATATATTAAAAGTTAAGTACAGTGTCTCAAGATGAATTGTAGAATTAAAAACAAATGACTACTGACCTTAACATTAAAACTAATTACAATTATGATGCGAGAGTTGTGTGTATAGACAACTCTCATTTTATAAGTCTAATTAAGTTTAGACTTAAAAGAATCTACTGTAGTCATGGCAACAGTAGATTCTGGAAGAGCATTCCAAAGTGGTATTACTCTTGGAAAAAATGAAAACTTTAAAAGGTCAGTTGAGGCAGTCAGTCGATCGTATTGTTGTAGATGGGATGTTCTTTTTTTATATATGAACTTGATGTTGTATCAGTAATCAATTAATAAAACTCTAAACAAAGAAAGATATGACTCATGAAGATCATACTGACATCCATGGTACTTGATATATTGTTGAATTACGCTTATATGGTCTGCAAGTATATATTTTTTCTCCAATCCACAGGCATTAGGGTACACCTTTGACATGAGGGTTAGTTTATTGCAAGATATAGATCTTATGCATATTTCATCTAGTGAAAACATTCCAGATTTCATATATTTAATATAAACAATATGAAAATAGTTTATTTAACACTATTACTATGTGATCAGTGATTACATCAAATGTATTTATTTTATAAGGGCTTCTAGAAGCATCAAACATTTTCAAAATGTTTAAATTTCAATCGGAGGCTCTAGTGTGTTTTACAAAAGATGGTTTACAGGAGGAATAACTTTTATCAATGACATTTTAAACAAAAATGGAAATCTTTATTCATACATAGACTTGAATGTACACTATAATATACAGTCCAATTTTCTTGAATATGAAAGTATTATAACTGCTGTCAGGAATTATTTGGCAAACCAGAATATTGTGAATCTAGCCTGTAACAGCCAAACCCTATTCATCCTAACAGCCAAACCCTATTCGTCCACTAATCCTATCCTTAATTCTGCAAAATGAGAAAGGCTGTCAAAACATATATGACATCATGATTAGAAATAATGTATATCCCAAAGCATTAAGTAAATGGAAAAATGAAGTAGTTAGTGTTCCAAACTTTGAATTTGAAAGATTATATGCCTTACCTTATAAAATAACAAAAGATCCTAAGTTACCTTGGTTCAATTTAGAATCAACCATAGGATACTTGAAACAAATTACCTTTTATCTAAAATAAATATTATTAATAACGATATGTGCAGCTTTTGCAAAAATACACCTGAAACTATCCAACATCTGTTTTGGAACTGTGGAACAGTAAAAGAATTCTGGTCAAAACTTCAAACTTATCTTACAGAAAAATGCAATTACAGCATTCTTAACTTTAACAGAAACAGATATTTTTATTTGGAAATAGTAAATGTAATACTGTTTTGAGCAAAATCATCATGCTAGCAAAACTACATTTATCAAAACAAGATGCAACGTCAAATTCCACAGCTTAACCTTTTTAAAACGTATATAATATCTTTGTACAAAGTTGAGAAACTAATCATGCTAATCGCATATAAAAACTTAAAAATGAATAAGTTTGAAACCATGTGGAGTCAATACCTTGCTATCTGTGGAACTGGAGTATAGAGATAATTTACTTAGTTGATTTTACAGTATCAAACTGCAGCAAATAAACTTAATGTTTTCATTCTGGGACATGCAAAGCTTAGCTTACTAATTAGAAATAACATACCCTTGCTTATATCTTGATCTTCCTTCATCAACCTTCTTGTTGTTTTTTTATAGAAAAAATAATAATTTTGGAAGTTGTGTATATTAATCCTTTAAAACTATCCTAAAACATTGTCCTTTGATAATGGATTTATATACAGAAATAAAATGAGATTTATTACACAGTATGGGTTATTGTTCTTTTCTCTTTCCAAAAACAAAATATGAGAAAAAATCAGCGTAGCGTGAAACAATGTTTATTTTTGATACTATAACATTAAAATTATCTGTGTAAAGCAAGTCTGTATGTAATGACAATGTGGGTTTTACACTGGGTTTTGAAACAAAAAATATTCTTTAGGGCTGGCATGGCGCAGTCGGTAGCGCGGCGGATTTGTAACCGGAGCCCCTGGGTTCAATCCTGCATGGCGCCACTGAGGTTCTTGACCAAGACACTTTCCCTTAACCTCGTCCGTCGGATGGGGACGTAAACCGGGCAGTACCGCGTATTGGTCTATCCTCCGAGCACGTAAAAGAACCATAGGAATCTATTCGATAATAAGAGTAGGGCAGGTTCCCGGATTCCTATGTATCCTTCCCCTCTCTCTGGGGCGGCTCTAAATAACCTATACTGTGTTGATGAGCCGTTAAACAACATTCAATTCAATTGATAATAAGAGTAGGGCACGGTTCCCGGATTCCTTACATATGTATCCTTCCCCTCTCTCTGGGGCAGCTCTAAATAACCTATACTGTGTTGATGAGCCGTTAAAGTTTAAAACAACATTCGTTTCAATTCAATTCATACATTTATTATTGTTTTTTTCCCCCATAACCTAGCATTAGTCCTTCATAATAAGACTTTGCATTTTGTATACCATATTTCACATTTTTTGTCTCTTTTTTTTTTCTTTATCTTTATTAACTTTTTTTTTATTTTGCCTAAATGCGAACAGTAGTCAATATGAAAAAATAAAGATCACAATAATGAAGATTAAACGTGAAAAAAGCTACTGTTTGATATCTAAAAATGGATATATATTTACATTGTACATAATTGTTATAAACTTCCATTCTTGGTATTGATCTCAGCTCTCTGAAGCGCCCAGTGAAACGACGGAGCTATTATTTTTCAACATTTCAATTAAAGACACACCCGGTTAAAATGAGATAATAAATATAATAACAGTCGTGAAAGAAAAGAATGTCACATTGTGTTGTTAGAAGAGTTTATGGATGTGTAAACGTCTTGAAAACTGGTCGACATCACATGTTAGGTTTCATCCTGCACTAAAACGACCACTCGTTAGTCTCTGTTTGGCTACCAAGATTTAAAGGGCAAAGGTCATAGCAAAAAGAAAAGAATATGGACAAAAGAGGGCCTCAGGGAAGATTTTTGTAAATATATGGTAAACATATTTAAAAAATACCTATTATTGTAGCAAAATAACATTGTTTTTCATTTTAAGACCAAAGGGTAATATAATAGGGCCTTAAAGATGATGAATTGAAAAGAGGGCCTCAGGGAAGATAATTTTACTAACTGGGCCACTGTCTTCTAAGAGCATTCAATGCATTACAATATTAGGTAAAATATTTTATAAGAGGCTCATTATTGCAAAACCAAAAGAGGGAAACGGCTTTCAAAGAAGAAAAGAAGGCCTCATGAAAGATTTTATTTCTAAATGGGCCATTGTCTTGTAATAGCTTCAATAGCTTCATTCCCACGCGGTCATTTTCAGACATGCTGTAACTTATGATATTCGATTGTTTAAATTGAATTTGATTACATTGAATTAAATTCAAAATTTAGAAATACTTAAAAAAATGCTTAATCCAGCTCTTTTTCCAAACAAATTTTTACTCCCACCAGGATTTGAACCTGGGTCTTCTACCCTAAAAGGATAGACGTGTTTACCGATTACACCATAGAAGTGGTACATGTTTGTACTTAGAGCAAATGAACTAAAAAATTAAACTGAAGTTTCTAATTTCACAGCAAAGTAGTTAAACTAGATTTAGCCCTGGCAACAGGGATTAATTTTGAATTCCAAACAATTTGACGAGGGATCAACGAAGTCAGTGTCACATATTGCAAATACAAGTTAAGGCAAAACTAACTGATGATAACACCATTTTAACCGATAATTTTGATCGGCAACTGGCTACTAATGACAACCCTGACGCCTATTTGTTGTGCTTATAATATAAAGCAAATATAAATATGTGCCTAATAAATAAATAATTTTATATATGCAATTAATACAATATTTAAGCATGAAATGATTTAGATGTGAGTTGGCTGATGGGAGTCATCGGACGGATAGCTGGCAACATCCGTAAGATGAGGGTCATCAACATGAACCTGGTGGTTCAGTAAATCGGTTGGCTGGTTGTTTGAATGATTTAATCATTTTAGCACATGTTAGGCCATATATGATGATAGATATCATCCATGATGGGGGCACACAACTTTTCCTGGGTAGAAATAGTAGTGTATACCTTCTGCCCATCTGCAAGGACATGCTTTCTTATTTATTACAACTCGCAGTGAAAGAGTCGAGGTTTCAAACCGTCCAAGCCGCGGATGCAGTAAATCGGAATCAACTTTCTCAGCACATTAAACATTTAGGGCACTGCTCCCCGATTCAGATGTAACCTTTCTTAATTTTGTTTGGGCCCAGTAACTTCTAGGTATGGTTATATAAAATGTGTAACCTGTTGCTATAAATACTAAAATAATTTCCTCTGCTTTAACAAGGACTTGCAACCTTCTACTAGATACGTATCATACGATGTATCTATAGGCAGCTTTAAAAAAAATTAGTGACTGTCCCGTTCATTTGTTTTGTACAATTTAAACAGAATTAATTTGGTTCATATAGTATATATAAACCATCACGGTCTCTTTCAGCTTAAATTCACGTATATAAATGATGCAGGGGAAGAAATATATTATACTGTATACTCGTCCTACACGAGTGGCAGTGACATGTTACTCGTCCTTATAGGATGTTTACTCGTCCTGCTCTGATTGTACAAGATCACAAAGTAGTCAGAAACCATCATTTAACACTATTATATATAAATAAAACAAAGGGAAACTTCATAATTTGTTGTTTTTTTCTTTATATAAATCAATGAAAATTACGAGACTTTGACGAGTATTCTAGATGACTATATTCATATCCAGAGTCTGATCATGGCCATTACAGTTACTCTGGCATGGTATATATTTCCCACCTTTTCCTGTGAAAAATTCCCCTCTTAAAAAAGAAAAATACATTTTTTATTAGAAAATGTTAAACTCCAATACAGGAAAACACTTTACTTTTATTCCCCTTCCTGAAGGCCCTGGCCCCAGTCATCTAAAAGCTGACAAGTATACTATTTGTATAACATCAAATACCGTAATGTTCGCGCTCCGTGAAATTAGAACGGGAGCCGCATTTTAGAATGTCCCAAAACGGAAATGCGTCAATTTCCCAATATCCGGTTGATTTAAATTGCAGTTTATCGCTGAATAAACAGAGTTGCGACTATTTAATCGCTTAATAAACTATGTAAGAACTATTTTCTTTGTTGTTTTCTACTGAAATGTTACTCATCCTCTCGGACGACCGATTCATGGGTTTCACTCGTCCGGATTCGAATTTCACTCGTCAATACGAGCGGACGAGTGGAATTTTCGTGCCCTGATGATGTCACGGTCTCTTTCAGCGTAAATCCACGTATATAAATGACGTCACCGTTTCTTTCAGCGTAAATCAACATATAAATGATGTCACCGTCTCTTCCAGTGTAAATCCAGTGTAAATCCACATATAGTAACTTCACTGTTAATTTCAGGTTGAATTTAAAAACTTCACCGTTTAATATTTCCAGGGTAAATTCGCCGCATATATATATTTTAACTTCAGTGTTAATTTCAGGGTAAAAATTTGCATACATATATGTAGTAACTTCAGTGTTAATTTCAGGTGAATTCAGGGACTTTGCCTTTAAATGCATGGGTTGACATTAGTTACTGTAAACAGTATCAAAGATAGAATTATGAAATGAATGTTTTACTGCATTTTTTCTCAATTTTAAAAAAAACACGCTTGCGACAGTATGGGTTATGTTCCTAAAATATATAAAAAAAAATCCACATATATATAAATGACGTTGCTGATCCTTCAGTGTAAATCATCAAGACGCAGTGATAAACTATGTCACTGTCTCTTTCAGCGTAATTCCTAATTCCGTCTGTACAAATGATTTCACCGTCACTGACTTTCAGTGTTAATCCACACATATTATTAATAACTTCACTGTCACTTTCTAGGTTAAATCCACATGTGTAAATAACTTTTTTTTCAGTTTTAAATCTATATATTTAAATATATCAATATAACGTTAAGACCTGTTTAAGGAATTTTCACAGACATCTTGTAACTATCTGGGTTCCATTAATTCATAATTTTTCATTGCAGAGATGTTGAAATTTTTATCTTATTTCCAGTAGGTGATAAAATGTGTGTTACTCGGTTTTTATCCTTAGGGTCTATAGTAAAATAAAAATCTTTGGCCTAGTAAAAAGGCGATAATTTTCAATATTTTGGTTTTGAAAGATACATATATTGAATAAATTTGCATGAATGTACATGAAATATGCAGGTTTTTAAAAGAATCACACTGTAGATACCTTAATTTTAACAGAAAACTTGGTTGAACATCAAGGATAAAGACCCTAGAGTTTATCACCTACCAGAATGTATTAGGTATGTCTCATTTCTGGTCATTTCTGGTCACTGATTGGTCAGTTATTTTGATGATGCTCTATCAAAATTATGAATTACGGGTGGGGGTGTTCCTGGTGGTGTTTCTTGAATCTTGTTGTTCCAGGCAGTTTTCCCTTTATTGCGCGTTTCTTTTTCCCATATCCCTGTGCCACTAAAGCAAGACTCCACTCCTCAAATGACGACTCTACCAGGGGTGTCATTTAAGAGGCGGGGATTTCTCCTTGCTACTTTGACTGGTCTACCTGGCTACTATGAATACTTTTACTAGTATTTTATACAAGTATCAATAAAAATACCGGGCTATTCTGCACTGGGTGCCACTTACTTATAAAGATAATGACACCACTGCTCTACCCTGATCATAGTATCAATGATCAGATCATTTATACCATGATCATGATGCATGGGCCATGGCATGTGCTCGCACTTTATTTAGTTGTAGATACCTGTAGAATACCTGTAGAATCTTCAAGGGCTCTGTCGTAAGGACTACGTCCTTTTAAAACCCCTCTCGATGTAGCAGATATATAGCAAGACAACTATCGTATTTATATTAGGTTTAGATTTTTGGTGCAAAATTCAAAGAGTTTGGCTGTGTGTAACTGTCACTGTAACAATCTATATTTTGTTACAACTGGTATTGTCCATTTTTCCAATGCCGATCAAACATGATTTTAAACTTTTCCACATCTTTTGCCTGTACAACATCCTGTGGCAACTGGTTCCACATACTGACGACTCTTGAGGAAAACTGGTGTAGTGTGAAGGTAGTTCTGCACCTTGGCTTCTCGAGTTTGAGGGAATGGCCTCTGGTCACTGAACCTGACAACTTAAAAAAATGTTCATGTTTGCACTTGTCGAAGTTTCGGAGTATCTTAAAGGTCTGTATTGCATCAGCCCTTAATCTTCTGTAGCTAAGAGAGGGTAATTTCAGATTAGTCAATCTTTCGGTGTATGGAAGATCTTTCAGACATGGCACTAGTTTGGTTGCTCTCCTTTGCAGTCTTTCAATAGATTCAATATCCTTTTTCAAGTATGGATGCCAAACAACATTTGCAAATTCAACATGCGGCCTCACAAGTGCAGTATATAACCTCAAAAATACATGTTTGTCCACAAAACTGAAGGAGTTCTTAATAAGTGACAAAATGCTGTTTGCTTTATTTATCTTTGTTGATATATGCTTACTGAACTTAAGGTCTCTCTCGAACACTACTCCCAAGTCACATTCTTCAGTAACACAGGACAGCTCCCTCCCTTGCATTGAGTAAGAATTCTCCGGGTTATTAATTCCATAATGGATGACCTTACACTTGTCGATATTGAAAGACAGGTTCCATTCCTCTGCCCACTGGGATAAATTATCGATATCATCTTGCAGTATAGCTGAATTATTCGTTGTGGCATATAACTTAGTGTCGTCTGCAAAAATCTTCACTGCGCTGTTGACAATCTCTGGTATATCATTCACATACAACAGAAACATGATCGGCCCAAGAACACTTCCCTGAGGCACTCCGCTCGATACTGGTTTCATAGTTGAAGTACTGCCATTTACAGATACACATTGTTTTCTGTCAGTTAAAAAGTCCTTAAAAAAGTCCTTAAAAAGTAGATGAACTTAGAAGAGGTGAAACTCTTTTAAATTGGGCTATTCCAGAAAATATCCGCACCCCCCCTATAGAAGGGGTTTTAACCTCATTTACACCCCCCTGGACAAAACATCCTAACACCCCCCCTGGACACCTCAAATATAGAAGGGGTTTTCTCGGATTTAACCCCCTCTGGACAACTAAAATATCAAAACACCCCCCTGGACAAATGTTCCTCTGACCACCCCCTGGACAACCTATAGAAGGGGTTTTCTCGGATTTAACCCTCCCTGGACAACTAAAATATCAAAACACTCCCCTGGACGCTACTCCCTTGGACAAACGTTCCTCTGACCACCCTGTGGACAACCCACAGAAGGGGTTTTCTCGTATTTAACCCCCACTAGACAACTTAAATATCAAAATACCCCCCTGGATGCTACTTCCATGGACAAACGTTCCTCTGACCACCCCCTGGACAACCTATAGAATGGGTTTTCTCGTATTTTAACCCCACTGGACAACTAAAATATCAAAATACCGTCCTGGACGCTACTCCAATGGACAAACTTTCCTCTGACCACCCCCTGGACAACCTATAGAAGGGGTTTTCTCGGAATTAACCCCCCCTGGACAACTAAAATATCAAAACACCCCCCTGGACGCTACTCCCCTGGACAAACATTCCTCTGACCACCCCCTGGACAACCTATAGAAGGGGTTTTCTCGTATTTAACCCCCACTGGACAACTAAAATATCAAAATACCCCCCTGAACGCTACTCCCATGGACAAACTTTCCTCTGACCACCCCCTGAACAACCTATAGAAGGGGTTTTCTCGGATTTAACACCCCCCTCTGGACAACTAAAATATCAAAACACCCCCCTGGACGCTACTCCCCTGCACAAACATTCCTCTGATTACCCCCTGGACAACCTATAGAAGGGGTTTTCTCGGATTTAACCCCCACTGGACAACTAAAATATCAAAATACCTCCCTGGACGCTACTCCCCTGGACAAACTTTCCTCTGACCACCCCCATGAAAATTGACTGCATGGGCCCCATACACTGAAATAAATGTTTGCACTGCAGGCCTGTTTTTAAAAATAGCCAAAATAAAATTAGTTACCTCCCACCTCCCTCCAGACTCAAATCCTGGATCTGTCCCTGATATGTCATAAATGATGATGTAATAAACTTGTGATATGATGTAATCATAAATCATAAATGAGGTGCATTTATGATAAATAGGCACTAATAGAATTCAATACATTTAAATGCAAAGCTAGTGCAACTCAAGCAATTTCTACAATAATTACTCGGATTACATTTTTGGAATGATTTTTTTTTTGATATATTTCCCACCTGCTGCTACTACTCCTACTAATAATAATTATAATTTTGAGTCCATGTTTGTGATTAATTTTGAACTTTTTTGTTTTTTTATAATTATTCACTTGCTTTTGGTTTTGCATTTTTCTATATGCTTTATAACTCCGCAAGGAGCAGTATATATGTTTCTGCAGGTCAATATGCTAGGTCTATTGTGTGAACAGTGATTATGGCAGGCTAGCTACTTGTCTAAAACTAATATTTTTTTGTCAATAAAAGACAATATCTTATTTCAGTGATAAATAAGCACTAACTGAGAATATTAAGTTGTCAGTCTACTAATTAACACAGAAATCAAAAAAATCATCAATAATTTTGAAACAACAGCAAAAAAATGCATGATCACTAGTATTAGACAAATGTATGATACAGTCTTGCATTTAATCACGAACTATAGAACCTGTATTTAATCACCAACTATAGAACCTGTATGCCCTCACCCTTATCAGCTCGGTACCTTAAACTGACAATAAGATTACACACATCTTGCTATCAGTTCTGTTATTTTCCCAGCAGGTTGTCCAGTAGACTGGCATTTTAACTTTTATTATAGAATATTAATTTTGAGAGAATTACCAAATAGGTCACCATGCATTTTACTGAATAAAAGTGATACATGTGATAACAGCCCTAATAACAGTTACCAATTAAATTCAAAAATGTTTGTTCCAAGATTTACATATGTAACAAGAAGAAGCTATCTGAGAAACAGCCATACCCCACACCACAGTGTAATGACCTTCAGGGTAATCTTGACCTTGTCTTGATTATGGGTAAGTGTGCCATGTTATTCTGAAAGCCCTCTTGCAAACATGAGCATCGACCCATATAAGTGGCACTGCAAAATTTCAAAACTCTATCCAGGTGTTCAGGTCATATAATAATGTATATGTACGGATTAAAAGTTTAGATTTTTCCATGGGTTTTTAAAATACACGTGATTGTATAAAATGAATTATGAGTTGGTAACTCTTAATTCAACGCTCCAGTTTTGGGGTTTGGCCTGGCTGGTTCAAGTCGTTATTGTAGCGTCCTGATTCTCAAAATAGTTCAGTTACATAAATACCGCGTCGTTAGTAGGTTTAGAAATGAATCAAACGATGTACACATGTTATAAAATGTTTATCATGCTATGATACTCTTGACAACACTGCATTGGAGGTCACGTCAGATTGACCTTATGATTAGCCTACACAATTGCTTGGCATAGACTGCTTCGCTCCGCATGTCGCGTTTCAGTCAAACGCTGTAGAGTAGTCTACGCTCGGTATTGAAAGAGACAATGTCTGTAACTTTTAACTTATAAAACACAAATAATTGCATTGACAAACATAACACACCAACCAATTTATTGAATATTTACTGGAAAAAGATATATTTGATGGAATTCAATAGCGGTACAAAAATATGTACCCCTTCGTGGGGTTGAACCCACTCTAAAATTACACTCGCAGAACGTCGCAGTAGTCGACTTCTGTCTGAGCTAAGCGGACCAGACGTACTACAACATACTATTTAAAAAACTAATGTCGTAATAATCTCAGTAGAATATATATTTTGGAAACTCATGACCGCGTCCATGATTTTCTTCCTATTCTCGATGTAAAACATGCCATTTAGTGCATTTCTTTGAATTTATCATGCAATCCACAGCATTAACACACAGCGACTTTATCTTGTTTCGTATATTTACATGTATATGTGTTTTATGTGGATTTTCGTTTGTTCAGTTCATTCGAACATCATCTGAAGTGCATATAAAACGTGCGATTTCATTGGATGAATTTAATTGATCTTCTCATGAATGTTAATTAGATGAAAGGTCGACCTGACGTGACCTCCAAGGCAGTGTTGTCAGTTCCTATAGTGGAGAGTATCAAAGCGTAATTAGGATATGATTTTAATGAGATTGTGTGGAACCCACACTATATATATACAGGTTGTGCTAATCACATGACAGCCATTAGTGCAGTAGGTTTTCTGTATAATATGTATGTGTCGTACGTAATACATCTGGCCCATTTGGCTCAGTCGGGAGCAAGCTCCACTATTGCGACGTTCGACTATTATTACCCGCGAGTGTAATTTTAGTTTGGGTTACGAGTTCAACCTTACGAAGCGGTTCTACTTTTTTTGTACCATTATTGAATTCTGTCAGTCTTGGTTTTATTAAGTAAATATTCAATAATAGTGGGTGTGTATGTTTGTCAACATAATTATTTTGTGTTTTGTAATCTAAAAGTTACTTTTTAACATATTCATCAGATACTAACTATAACACTTTAATGGGGACCTGCGAAACAATGCTACTATATAATAATCTTTATTGCGTTTATGTACGGTAATCAACTGGAACATTTTTAATTGTATCAAAACAACATTAAAATGGCATTTACAACCTGGATCCAATGGAAGCAGAGAAAAAATTGTCAAATACACGAAAACTGCATCAGATACATTAAATAAACACATGCATTACATCATAAACTTATATAATCTATATATGTAGTCAAATAAACCTTAAAATGTCTCAAATGAAACATAATTTATACATATTTTATAAAGATCTTACTGAATAAGACCAATCAAAACAACTTGTTTTGACATGGTTCTTCAAGATTTTTCGGTCAAGCGGAACTTCGCGGAAGAGTATACGATCATTACACAAAATAGAATCAATCATGTGAATAAAACGGAACGAAAAAATTCTGGTATCGGGAAAGATCGACAACACTTCATGTATCTTATTTTAACGTAGCTGATGTGCCTTTTAGTTATTACTCACTAACCGACTCGACATTTTGTATTTGCACAATATTTTTGCATCCTAACTTTATTATAAAAAAAATTACGGTTGTATTAATTCAAACGTCTGCGGGTTCGAATCCGACTGAGAGCTCGACTAGTATACTGGCTTCCTATGATATCAAGGGTTCTATGATATCACAATAGTGTCAAATATATAATTTAACCATTTTCATCTCTGCTAAAATACGAGTTATTTTGTAGATGTGATGACTTAAGGTACAGTAAATGTAATAAAATATTTAAAGGGAAAAAAGGTATGTTTTTCATAAATAAATGGATATTTCCAAAACATGCAAAAACAGAGAACATTTTCTTATGATCTTAAAAATTGAAAATGATAACATTCATTACTTTTTTATTCTGATAAGTCTGTCATACATGTACATTAATGTTTCTATAAATGGCCACCCATTTGCATCTTATACCCATTTATTGTTAAATGTATATTGGTTGGCATAAACAATAAAATTGTGTTATTGTATGCTTAAGTCCTTGCTTTATTTGTCTATTTAGTGTTATATATCTATTTAATCAGCATGATTTCATTTTATATTGATGATACAGGGTTCTCCACAGGATTATTTTCAAGCATAGTGGCATTTAGCGCATGGTGGGGGAGGGTACGGGAGGGGGAACCCCCTCCTGTGTTATGGATGTTTGAACTTTCATGCAAAATTCCCCCTTTTACTGAAATTGACGCGAAAATTCCCCCCTCTGAGGGACCCGGACCCATTCCCCCATGGTAGAAAGACAGCCCGGAATAGTAAGTTCAATGAGGGTAGCCTTGTTTTCAAATTTATATAATTTTAACATGTTTAGTTGATTAAATTTGATATCATAACAGTTTAGTAGAAGGATCACAGAAAGCAGTTATATTTCCTTTTCCTTTAAATATTTTTTTCTACTTTTTTGTTTTCATCAAACCATTTTTAAAAGTACCGTGATACCATAGAACACCATGCTAAGTGAATTGAATTGAATGTTGTTTAATGGCTCATCAACACAGTATAGGTTATTTAGAGCCGCCCTAGAGAGAGGGGAAGGATACATAGGAATCCGTGAATCGTGCCCTACTCTTTTTATCGAATAGATTCCTATGGTTCTTTAACATTCTCGGATGATAGACTGATACATTACGTTTACGTCCTCATTCAACAGACGAGGCTAAGGGAAAGTGTCTTGCCCAAGAACACACTGACAAAACTACCGACTGCGCCACGCCAGCATGCTAAGTGAGGAAGTGTTGATTTTACGGATGGTGGGAGGTGTACAGTACTGGTTCTACCAAGAAAAGTGTGTGGTCTGCCCAATGGGTCTGCCTCCACCACAAAACAAATTGACCTAATATATAACCTCGGGGTCTTCCACAGAGATTATTTACGGGATAGGGGGAATTAAATTTGAATACCATGGGGTGGGTCTGGTGACCAATATTTTACGGATCATGATTTATTTAGATGCAATTTGAAGTATATTTCAACTGTAAATAAAAGGATTTTTAAGAAGTATAGCCTACAAGGCACTATGTATAGACAGGTACATATTATGCATTTTGGAGATTTATTGGTGTTTTCAAGGGATAGGGCACAGAGATCGAAGGATAGGGGGTTAATTAAGGAGTAGGGGGAAATTAGATTTTAGAATTAAGGGATAGGGGGAATAATTATGCTCATAAATGGCCTGTGGAAGACCCTGAACCTTACATGTGTTGAAAATGACGTAAAACGCCATACAAAGTAAAGGAAGGTAAAAGGTCATTTCACTCTATATCGGTTTCATCCCCAGTCTTTTCAGCCCATAGTCGTTTTATCATATACCGTATTGTTTCTAATTAGCACCCCCGGGGACGTGACATTTTCTGAAAGTGGGGTGCTTATTAGAACGCTTTTCGTAAGCCAGTACACTTTTTAATTTCCTTATATAATGCTAAAAATAAGCGAGACAAACTCCCTGTGCCGTAACTCATTACCAGTAGTTTACCAGGTCACTATTGGAAAGCGTACGGTAATTTGTTAAACCCGACTTTGTTTTGACTGCTAGGAAGTGTCATACGCTGTAACTGACACTTTGATTGACAGGTAGAATCGATAGTTAGGTCGTTTCTAAGGTTGTTTCGCAAGGCGTCCACCTTAATTTTAACCATTTGTTTTTGATATTAACCACTTTTACACCTCAAGGTAAGATTATTTTTTTAAAAGGTTGGGGTGGGTGGGGGGAGGGTTGGCGCTAATTAGAGGGGGAGCGATAATTAGAAACAATACGGTATGTCATATAATAATTATAAGGTACCGTATTATATATAATAGTTATAAATGGCAATCATGCGAGGTTGTCTGTAATAAAACTTGTTAAAATGAATGCTTCGCTCCACCTCATTGAATAAATATATAAATGCACGTATATTAAGGATAAAGTATTAACAGTTATACTTCAAGTTATTATACAAGTAAAAACTGAAATTTGCGTGAAAAAACATGTATCTTAAGTTAGTAAAATGAACATTATTGACGAAATACATGTACATTGAAATAGTATATTATACAGAGTATAGTCTTGGTGTGGAGTGACCTTGGAGTCAAATAATTTGGAGTCTTATTTTTCCGTACAATTACCGAAATAACTTTTTAGAAACTAATAAATAGTTCAGACTGTTGCTCTTAAAGTGTTTATGTTCTTTTGTTCTTAACTGCAACTAGACGGGTGTTCCGCGGAACACGTGTGTTGCCTGTCAGCGCTTTGTCAGTATAATAAGTTTTTTTTTACCCTGTTAAATGACCTTGACAAACTAGCCTGACTAAGTTTTCGTGAGGAAAAAAAAAAAATGACTTTCAGTGTGACCTTGACCTTAATATTTTAGTATGGTCATGACGATATTGTCATGATGAGTATATATTGAAAGTCTGATGAAGAAATATCAAAAAATGAGAAAGTTATAGCCAATGTTAAGTTTTCGTGAAGAAAAAAATGAGTTAACCAAATACTTCTCCCAGGGAGAAAATGTGAGTAATGTGTTTCTAGAGGTCGTAGCAGCATGCTGACCTGAATTTACAGGTCAAAGCCTCCTAAAATATGCAACTGCATTGTATCACTGTATAAGACAGATGGATAATTTATACCAGCATAGTATAGATATTAAATGGTATTGAACTAAACAAAATATATTGAAGGAATTGAAAGAAAACTTTATCTAAATAATTAAAAACATACTACAGTTTATGTATGTTCAACTACTGATTTTTGTTGATATGAAAACAAAAAAAGAACAAAAAAACTGAAACTTCATTCTCCATGATGACTTCAGCACAACCCATAAAGAGCACAACCCATAGAAAGATTGAGTATATATTGAAAGGTTGATGAAGAAATGTCAAGAAATGAGAAAATTAAAAGCCAATGTTAAGTTTTCGTGACGGACTGACTGACGGACGACAAAGTGATCCCTATGTATCGCATTTTTCTTCGAAAAGGCGACACAAAAATAGAGTGAATATTTTGGAGTCAATTTGACAGACAGAAAGATATTTCAAATAAATATCTTTATTTGTATATATATAGAATCTTACATTCGTAACTGAGTATAAACTATTTTGGATAAAATCAATAATACTCTATAACACATAATACACAATACTGCTCATGTAAGATCATCTATATACTTAATTCATTGGAAAAGCAATCATAACCTGATCTTATTAGAAAACCTAGGATAATCATTTGAAAACCCTCCCAATACGAATCAGTTAATGTATGCTGTTTCGAGAGGTAAAGTAAACATTGTCTTGGGTTGACAGTGAAAATGGCTGATAACATCTTAATCTCTCTTCTGAGATATGTCTAAGCATGTGCTAAAATGAATGCACAGCAAGGCAATTAAGACGATGCAGTCTCACTGATGATTTAATATTCGCCTCCCATTACAGATGTCAAATTGTCTGACATCCAGTGTCAGAGGTATACATAGTTTCAATATGTCTGTCAGATCCAATTAACACACACTTGTCGGAATGCAGCTGATTATATATGACTACAGTGCCCAAGTTAAAATTAGATGTGCAGTTTTGGAATTAGTTGTGCATCTTACAGAAATTTAATCAAATTCAATTAATAAATAATTGCATGTGCAAATGAATTTTTCACTATCACACAAAAGCAATATTGTATGCTTAAGTACATATTGTTTGCCAAATGTTGGGAATGATAGTTTTTCAGTACCACTTATATATAAGGGAAAAAGAACACTGACATGAAAGAAATATTACTGTAATAATACATTGGATCTAGTAGAATGGTGAACAAAAATTAATTACCATTTTAATACTAGTTTTCTCTGTATAGTAATTTATAATAGACGTACTTGAAAAGTTTTGAAAATATATACTTGTACATTGAAATTCTGTAGAATAATGATTTGTGGTGGCGATATAATTATATATAGAATATTATGTTGGTGTCTTTTACTATCAAGTTCATTATCGAGGCTTAGTAGATGTCTGTCAAGTTCAAAAATGGGAAGTATCTGCCTAGCTATTTTGCATTTTCGTGCCGAGCCTAAAAAATCATTTTGTAGATTATTCACATTTTTCGTTTGATGGAACTTTATTTTTTTACAATTTTAATTTATTTTTGTTTTTCAATTTTATATTTTTCACGTTTATAGTAAAGAATGAACATTGTTGGTTGATGTACTCATTAAAGGGTACGTAGCGACACAGCTAAACCATCTTTATTAATGAGAGTTTTAAAATACTTGAATAAGGGTGAAAGAATTATCAAAATCGGATGATCAACAAAGATATGATCATTTGAAGTTTCTGTTGGAACGGATATGGAAGCGGCCATTTTGGGAGCTATGACATCACGGTTCTAAATGACCATATATGGAATATTTATAAATATGAAAATTTACTGATTTATAGGGGGAAAATGACATCAACTGTATGAAAAATATGTAATACTTAATGGCAAAAATGATTTATATCACCAGTAAAAAAAAACCATTCATTTGCAGTGATTTTCTTCGTTTTAAATGATATTTATCAATATTCCATATATGGTAATATGGAACTATGACGTCATAGTTCTAAAAATGGCGGCTCCCATATTCGTTTTAGAACAACCTTTAAATGGTCATATCTTTTTTGTCTATCATCCGATTTTGATAATTCTTTCATCTTTTTCTAAGTTTTTCAGAACTCTCAATAATAGAGTTTGTTTGGCTGTGTCGCTACATTCCCTTTAAAAGAGAACAGATGCATGCGTTTAATTTCTGTTAAGGTAGACCACTATTGATTTTGGGGTTAATATGTCAAAGGTGAAAGGCACTGTGACCTTTAACTTGAATTGTTGATGTAAAATGAATGCCTTATAACATCTTGTAAGTTGACTATACTTCGCAGACTCTGGTTCTATAACCATTATCATCTCATAAACTTGGTTAGTGCTTATCAGTGAGACAGGGCTACCATAATAAAATTAAGAAAAAGCCTGAGATTTTTGGAAATGCTGAATTTGAGCTCGAGAAGCGAAAATTTCAAAAATCGACAATTTTCAAAAGCTATTGACAAAAAAGAAAATTACAATGTGTATAGTAGTTTTAGTACATATTACATGCTGTTGTATCTTTCTTATTCATACTTTTCTATTACCCAGATGTTGAGATTTCACCTTATTTTCAGTAGGTCATACAATTTGTGTTACTTGGTTTTTATCCTTAGGTTCAATAGTGAAGCAAAAATCCTTCTCAGAGTAAAAGGATACCAATTTCTAAGATAAAAATTTTGAAACGGATACATATATCATATTAATATTCATATACATGTATATGCAGGATTTTAAAAGAATCACACATAAATACTTTTAAGTTTTACAGTAAAACTGGTTAAACGTCTAGGATAAAGACCTCGTCTATAACCTAGCAAAAAGAGTCGGTCTACTTAGATGATGCTTTAGCAAAATATGAATAAGTTGTTTTATCGGAAAGAATTAATAAAGCTTATTACTTGGATACACACTTAATGTCGGGATTTTGGTATTTTATTTTCAGTGTTATATTTTGTCCGGTCATATTATGTCGATCTTGCATAATAAAGACTAACATGTATTATCTTATTTTCTATACGTCTATATACAAAATGAATATGGTGGATATTTATAGTCTCTTGTAATTTAATTGTTGAATCCTGGCATTTGTGCATTTTAAATGTGTTAAACCATAAACCTAATGACTTTATCCAAACATTAGTATGCATTTGCATTATTTTTATTAGTATGTTACGAATGTATGTGCATTATTTTTATGCCTATGTATTTTAATGACGAGATTTAAAGAAACACTTCAACAGCAGTATACAAGTGACTGAAAATGTAACACTACCACATTAAAAACAGTCAACTTTAAAAACACTAGAAAAAGCAAGTGAAATATCAATTTCCTGTTTATTATATACAGAACTCGAATTACATAAGACGCCGCAGACTATGATTGGTGGACTGTGGTGTGTGGACTGTGGTGTACATACCAATAAGTTGCCATCAGCTGACCACATGCAGTCGCGTATTGTGTACACGTGTTGGTATTTGTGTTAAAAATTGGGTACTAATAAAATGTATGACTTTTTGCTGGAAAAAGCCGGCAATTCTAACAGAAAAGCCGGTAAGCCAGTAATCTAATGAAAAAGCCGGTAATTACCTGCGCAAAGCCTGAGAAATGGCAGGCCTGGTGAGAGCAGTAATAAAATATAGCTGGGCAATGCTGACCACTGACTCACTCCAAGACTCATGGTCATTAATAAGTTTTTATTTCAACCAGAGATTTCTTAATTCACTGTTTCCACAAACTGCTGAGAGAATGACAGTACTGAGGCATGGTAATGTTTATAGCAAGGTGTGTCTGCAGACTGGGTATTGTCAGTGTAAAGTACCAAACTGAAAAGGAGAGGACATACACTTTCTATGTATCATAACTTAAAGGGACACACAGCAATCTTGAAGTATTCGGTGACATTTTAATAAATCAAATTTAAGTATTCACTATTTCGTCTTATTATACTATAAGTTTTAATATATTATTGGTGCAATAATATCAAAAATTAATAATATGCAAACACAAATGGCTTAACGCCCCAAATATAACTGACAGGGAAGGCTAGTAGTGTTGCAGATTAATGGGCAATTATCACAGTTTGTGGTCCTTATTGACCATGCACTTGTCGGCAAAGTTGATACACCCAAGAAGTACTGTACTTATCCGCATAAAAACTGTACAAGGCATAATAAATTAACTAATTGTTATATATTTAAAATCAAAATGAAACTATATGGTCTATAAAGTCTATGATGCTAGTTTATGCAAATAACGGGACGCCGCTAGTTTTTAAAAAAATCAAGATTGACATGTGTCCCTTTAATTTTACCCTTCCATAGGCGGCAAAACCACCCCCTGGACACGGATCCCCCTAGACAAAAGTTCAAAATACGCCCTCTAGGCTCTAGACAAAGTTTTTCCCTCCCATAGGCACCAAAACCACCCCCTGGACAAAGGTTCATAATACCCCACTGGACAAAATACGCCCCCTAGACAAAGTTTTTCCCTTCCATAGGCAAAATGAGGCCCCAAAACCACCCCCTGGACACGGACGCCCTGGACAAAGGTTCAAAATACCCCCCTCTGGACAAAATGTTACCCTTCCATAGGCGGACTGAGGCACCAAAACCGCCCCCTGGACAAATGTTCAAAATGCCCCCGCTGGACAAAATTTACCCTCTGTAGGCAGATTGAGGCACCAAAACACCCCCTGGACAAAAGTTCAAAATACCCCCTGGACAAAATGTTACCCTTCCATAGGCGGATTGAGGCGCCAAAAACCCACACCTGGACACAGACCCCATGGACAAAAGTTCAAAATACTCTGCCTAGACAAAATTTTACCCTTCCATAGGCAGATTGAGGCACCAAAACACCCCCTGGACAAAAGTTCAAAATACCCCCCTAGACAAAGTTTTACCCTTCCATAGGCGGATTGAGGCACCGAAACACCCCCCTGGACACGGATCCACTTGGACAAAGGTTCAGAATACACCCCCTGGACAAAGTTTTACCCTTCCATAGGCAGATTGAGGCATCAAAACACACCTCTGGACACGGACCCCCTGGACAAGGGTTCAAAATGAATACATTATTATATCAGGAATCTCTATGAATACTCCCTATTAAAACAAACAAATATGTACCGCATGTTCGGAACTTGCCAGCAGTCGCCATTTTGTTTATCTTATAATTGAAGAGGTCGCTACTGCAGAGTTGTCGTTTCTTGAAAATAGTTCAATATGGCGTCGAGTACTCTCCGAGTCCGATCGGAAATCCGACGAGGCAGTTCCGATTGCTCCGAGTCGGATTCCCGAGTGACGGAATCCGACGAGGCAGTTCCGATTGCATCTCGTACACTGTTTCGGGATTCCGAGGAATGACGGGATTGGCCGATCGTTCACTATTGCTTGCGCAATCTATTGTAATCATTTTATTACCGCTTACTGCAAGCGGTTATACAAATGATTACAACAGATTGCGCAAGTTTCACTGATTAAGTGAAACTTTAGTTAATTTTGCCATAGATTCTTGCAGATATCCAAACAAGATGGACGAATCTTTGAAACATAACAACCCGAATCCGATTCTGAAGGCAAATCCTATTTCAAAGCTTTTTTTCTGGTGAGTAAAACTATCGTCTTTCTAACTGTTTTCGACCACCATGTGATTTCGACCGATGGCGGAAATTACGTCTGCGCACGTTTATTATGCAAATTTCGTCATCATATTTCATGATCGTCTGCTAAATGAATAGTTCTAAACAACAACAGACAACAATTGCAAATAATAAGGTTTTTTAAGGCTATGGATAATTTTCCTATGGATAGTTGATCTCTTTACCAGTGTTTTCTTCATTAAATGTATCCCATTTTAAAGCAAACTTACACAAAATAAAATATTTTATGATGCAATGATGAATTAATCCTTCGCATTTCATTAGACATTAACAAGTTGTATTTACTCGTAAAATGAGAAGTAGTAAATGGGTAATATCAAGGGCAAAGGTGGCTGTATCGGTGTTGGGAACTAAAAAAAAAAAATTAAAATAAAAATAATCCGTGTTATTTGTTGAAAACAAACATATTTTAAGTTTTCCTGAAAAAATTGTCCCAGAGTATGTAGTAAAAAATATTGTCCCAGAGTATCGTAGTTATCGACTTTATAACTACGATACTCTGGGACAGTTTTTTCAGGAAACTTGAAATATGTTTGTTTTCAACAAATAACACGGATTTTTTTTTTTTTTTTTTTTTTTTTTTTTTTTAGTTCACCGATACAGCCACCTGTGATCAAGGGTGGGGTTCCTGAATAAACCATAAAGCAATATCGGTGTTTGTGTTAAAAACATCTGGTAATTGTTATGTTAGTACATTTCCTACGTGACATGTGACCTAAATTCCTGACAAGCAGACGGACATGTTTTGAAAACAGCATAAGACAATAATTTTAATGCTCCACTATGGGAAGCCATAACCGTCAAAATATGGATATTTACCAAACATTCAATGACAGTCCATTTAATTCAGCATGAAGTCATTTAATGACGCGCATATTGATTCGATGCGACGTGTTAACTCGGTTCATTCGTTACAAAGTGAATTGATACGGTTCAAAGTGAAATGATACGATGTAAAATTTCAAACCATACGACCAGGGAGTAAGTATACAGGGAGAAGAAACGGGTTCATAAACGCTCAAGTTTATCGATTTATGTTGTCGTGCTAGGACGCCGCCATTTACTATTTTATCGATACAGGTAAATCGATCGTAAGCGCGTTACATTTGAAAAGTTAAAATTTCAGCCAACATCTCAAATTAGGCAGTTTTTACAGCCTCCTTTTTACGGCTTTTTGTTATAATCAACATCACGAAATTACCTTCTTGACAAAGATAAATATGTCTACTATTCACTTTTTGTTATTATTAATGCCAAATATAACCCATACTTCGTATCTCGTTTGCATAGCTCCACACCATTTTTAATTTGAAAAATTAAAAATTTCAGATGATATCTCAAAAGGCACATTTCTATCACCTCTTTTTAGGCTTTGTCTTATAATCACCACCATGAAATTACCTTCTTGACAAATATAAATATGTCTACTATTCACTTTTTGTTATTATTAATGTCTAAATAACCCGTAGTCTCGTATCTCGTTTGCAATAGCTATACACTGTCACCATTTTTTATCTGGCGCAGAGTGGCGCCATCTTTGTTACACGGAACCGTCTGGTTAAATGTGCCTTTATAGGTTTACCACCACCAATTACATGTAAACCTCCGAGGTGTAGTCGAATGTAGTTCCTATAATAAAAAGTAATCCCTCCTTTTTCGATGGAAATGGGCATTATAAGTAGGGGAAAACTGCCCATTTCTATTCGATTTTGTGGTTATATGTATAAGAAGCGTATTAATAGGTTTTACTGGATCACTGATGAACATTTTCGAAATTTCGACTCTATGCTTACACTTTGTGAGCAATGAAAACAGTCGATCAATAAAAACAGCTGTACCCTTGACCTGTTTAGTAAACAAACAAGAACTTTCTTACATGTCTTGTGACCCCACGTTTTCTGGTGATTTTTCAAGTGGAAAAATAGTTTTCTATATGAACATTACACTGCTGCATTATCCATACTTGAGTTGAATTTGCAGCAAATCATTAATATGTGACACTTTAACATTGGTGTCTATGGGGAAAATAATTGGTGCTTTCATACCTTATACATGCAAACAAATACACGCTCTGTATCAGAGGACACAGTGTGAATAAATAATACTTATGTTTACATTTCGCACCTTTATTGAGTTTGTAAGTGTAATAATTTATAAGAATTTGCTGTTTTTCACACACGCGCGAAACAACCGGAAGTAGTCATTTTCACGCAGTAGTGAAACACACGCGCGATAACATAAAACGGCAAAACGATCTGTTTCTTCTCCCTGTATACTTACTCCCTGATACGACGCAAAGTCATTTGATGAGGTACATATTGATTCGATGCGACGTGTAAACTCGGTTCATTCGTTACAAAGTGAATTGATATGGTTGATACGGTTCGAAGTGAAATGACATGGTGTAAAATTTCAAACCATACGACACAAAGTCAATTGATGACGTACATATTGATTCGATGCGATGCAAACGCAATCCGTTCGACAAAAACTGATTTCATTACGTGCAAAGTGAAACGGTGCGACATCTGGCGGCGATATTTGCCACATCACTTGCATGGTTATTTCCCCTACATAATATATGATAAATCAAAGTACCAAAAGTACTGAGAATGCAAAGTTTGATAGGAAAGACTGTATGGATATTTGCACGATCAAATTTCCATAAATTTTACATAGTTTTAGCCAACTTGGCGATCTTTGGCGACCTACCAAAATCTTAGAGGATCAATCCATTCCAAATATATTGTGATCAATTGTCATTAAACTGTTTCAAATCTAGACTAGAATATTTTTTTATGAAATTGCTGATGGATAGACAGATTTGTGTTGTATGGCCAAACTGTCACTCAAGATGACCTCAATGTCTAAAATTGTCATTTACAGATTGGCGTGTATTAAGTAGTCTTCCGGGAACAAGATGCACAAGAGGGCCTGTATCACTCTACTGGCTTGAATAGTCTAAGGCCTACCGAAAAACATTTTTTTTTTAAATCAAAGGCTATAACTCTGATGTGTCTAGTCTGATGCAACTGGTTTTGAACTTGTCCAAGTTCAGTGGCGTAACCTAGAAAACGTCTTCTGCTAACTTAACAAGAGGCACTACCCGTTGATTCAACTTCCCTATGTCTTGTCCCACACATTGAAAAGAAACTTTACTGTAGTATTTACTAAAAAATAAAATTCAAATTTATTGGTGGAAAGAAGAATTGAAATTGACTATAAGTAAATACACGGGTAAGAGTGACCATAATTTTGATAAATAAACAACAAGAAGAAACAGAACAGAACCTAGCTGGACGAAGTAGGTTAAAATACTGCAGCCATGTGCTGTTTCAAACGGTGTCCGGTTGCGGCCAGATACAATGTTGCATTGTCGTGGGCAACAATGCGACACCCGACAATGCGACATCGCCACTTTGCGATATGACAATGCGACATTGCGATACAACAACTTGACATTGAAATACGACATCGCGACATAAATGTTGACAAAGTTATGGCCCTTTGATTGTCATGTCTTTAGGCCAAAAAAAAATAGGTGTGTTTCCTATTGCAAGCTCTAAAAAAATTAGACATTTATGTGTTGATAGGCTCTTAGCATCAGGTTACTGTTTACGTCCGCATTTCTTGACATGTAAATACATGTAACTTCAACATTTTTTATCCAATCATCATGAAACTTACATACTTAAGTCTTTATTATAAATGGGACGATGCTCTTATCTATTGAATTCAAGATCATTGGATGAAAGGTCAAGGTCACAAAGGGGTCAAAGGTCAAATGCATTTACATAATACTTTTAACATATTTTCTAATTTTCGACTTATTAAATTTGCATTATGTATCCTTTGAAAGGGTTATTATGAAATTACCTCCTTGCCATCACAGAAAAATTGTGGCCCTTGATTTAATGAAAATTCCAATGTTTTCATTCTTGACACATCCAGCTCAGCTCGCCCCTTTGTTTTCACCTTCTTTTTTTTTCTGATAGTAATACTGTATGCCGGGTGTATCATTTCTTGTTCTCTGAAAATTCAAAATAGTCGAGCTATGCTGTCCTCTGACAGCTCTTGTTTTAAATAAAAAACTGGGCATCCCGTTAGTTTTTCTGCATAACTTGCATTTGTTCAGTCATTAATATTATTAGAAATAACAGTATAAAACCACTTATGTTTGGATATTACTAACTGTTGATAATAGTGCACCAATAATATATGTAAACTTGGGCTAGAATAAGACGAAACAATTAAAAATCTGAAAATTGTTATTTAATTATATGCAAGCAGGTTTAAAGTCAAAATAATATTGGACAACTTAATGGAGACGCAAATTTCAAATGATTGATAAACACTTCAAGACCACTGCTTCAGGGTTTTCAATAACTTTTCAAATAGGAGGAAGTTTTAGCAAAGTAGGCAGTGGGGTCCTCCCCCAGCAGGGTTTGAGGCCTCATAGAAATGGGGACGAGGGGGCGCAGTCTCCGTAAAAGTAATGAATTTTAGCCATTTAAAGGTCCTGAGATGCTCCTGATAAGAAAAAAAAATGAAAAAATAGAATTGGTCAACAGGTCAAAGACCCCGTTTACAACTATATGGGGCTTTTTCATTCTTTACTAATGATAGTTTTTAAATTTAGACATTAACTTAGCATTAAAATATGGATACATAGAGGATATTCGTTTGTTTGGAGTGAATATAGGATTTATTTTCATCAGGAAGTGAGAAAACTTATGTGACAATCTCATTAAAAGTAGACCCTTTATCACGCTACGATACTCTTCACTGCTAAGGATCTGACAACTTCGCATTGCAGGTCACGTCAGATTGACCTTACGATTAGCCAATCAGATTTCAGCCTTCAAAATCGTTCGGTATATACTGCTTCACTGCGCATGTTGCGTTTCAGTGAAACGCTACATATGGAGCAGTCTTCACTTGGTATTGAAAGAGACAATGCCCGTAACTTTTAACTTATAAAACACACACAAATTGCGTTGACAAACGGTACAAAAAAAAGAATTACGTCCTTACATCTGCGTATTACGGTGTCTGGTTGGGGCCAGATACAATGTCGCAGTGTCGTGGGCGAAAATGCGACGCCCGACAACGCGACATGACAGTGCGACATCGCGATACGACAACTCGACATTGCGATACAACATCACGATACAACATCGCGGTAATTATGTCGTGATATCATGTCACGATGTCGCATTGTCGGCGTCGCATTGTCGCGCACGACAACGCAACATTATGTCGTATTGTCGCCCACGACAACGCGACATTCTTTCAATTGTCGTAATGTCGCGTTGTTGTGATGTCGTTGGCAATACGACATAATGTCGCGTTGTCGTGCGCGACAATGCGACACCCGACAATGCGACATCGCGATGTCATATCATCGTGACATCGCGACATTACGATACGACATCACGACATAATTATCGCGATGTCGTATCGCAATGTCGAGTTGTCGTATCGCACTGTCGTGTCGCGTTGTCGGGCGTCGCATTGTCGCCCACGACAATGCGACATTGTATCTGGCCCCAACCGGACACCGTAGCGTATGGCTGAACTCGTAAAATTACACTCGCTGATAATAATAATTGTCTACCTCACTACCGACTGCGCTACCGGGCCAAATGTATTGATAGTTACTAGATAGAAACCCTAATGTTGTAATTTAATGATCTCGGTAGATTAATGTTCCGAAGATTTTCAGAAAACTGACTTTGATTTTATTTGTATTCTTGCTGTAAAAAACATGCCATTTATTGCATTTCTTTGAATTTATCGTGCAATCCACAGCATTAAAGCACGCCGCCTTTATCTCGTTCGGTTATATGTGTTTTATGGGAGTTTATTTTGTTCAGCATGTTCAGTCGAACATCATCTGAACTGCATATGAAATGCGCGATTTCATTGGTTAAATTTAGTTGATCATCTCATGAATATTGATTAGGTGAAAGGTCGATCTTACGTGACCTCAAAGGCAATGGTAGTCGGATCCAATAGCGGAGAGTATCAAAGTGTAATTAGGATATGATTTTAATGAGATTGAGAGGTGTGATGGCAAATACTTAATTCTCATTTTAGTACTTGCATACACAAATAAATTAATTTAAATAAAATATAAATTATTATCAACATACATATAATCACGTCTGGCGGGACGGCAAATACTTAAATTTCTCATTTAATTTTATTTTTTTCAGTTACCAAATAGGTAACCCATTTATTCTCCCCGTGAATGAGTGTGTTGTGGGTCGGGGAGGGCCATCCCACCGCACACTTTACAAAGAAAATTGTAACAATATAAAATAGTTAAATCACAACAAACACTCATTCAAATACATACTCTTTCTTCTTAGATCTATATATACATATATTTATTTGTGGAAAATACCTGTTTCAGTATATATACATGTGCGTAATACTTTTTGAAAAAACAAACTAAGTAAGATGGGAAAATCTTTTTCTATTATTCATTAATTTTAATACTTTAACTTAAAGTCCCTGTCTTCTATAGACACAATATAAACCTCAAAACTGGAGCCTCGAATTAAGAATTACCAACTTATAATTTATTTTATGCATCAATCACGGGTATTTGAAGAACCAATGAATACCAGCATATATATGCATTATTACATAACCTGAATACCTGGATAGAGTTTCTTTAAGAGATAACCATGCTAAGATGTTCAATATGGGATGGTATGTGCGTGGTTTTACGGTCTGAAATTTCGTTTTACGATGAAGTGGTATATATGGCATATATAGACACATAAAATAATTCAAAAACACATTGTTTTCTCTTGTTCTCTAACATGTCTAAGTCAACATTTATTATGTACTTTCCGTTATTTTTCCCCCGTATACATACAAAATCACTTTATATTTATTTTTAGAATTTTGTGATTCTTGGTTTCAAGAAACTCATTACTCAATGAGCGATAGGAACAGCCTTAATCTGTTTCTCACAACAATTAAAAGGCACATTCAGTTCTGAAAACACTCTGAGTTGCATCATAATAGCATGGCGTGATGTCATAATAGCATGATGTAATGTTATAATCCCTGTGTGTGATGTCATAATACCAGAAAGTGTCATGATAGAAACAGCCGAATGAAAATATGAATAAAGCATTCTGATTGGTTCAGTGAAAAAAATTGGCCCAATAAAACCAGTTAATTTAAAGCTCATTACATTCTCAGAACACACTGAGGTTTTACTGGACATTGAGTAATGAGGTTCTTGAAACACAGAAACACAAAATTCTAATAATAAAATAACTCTAAAATTATTTAATAGACTGTTTTAAATGTATCAGGGCACGAAAATTCCACTCGTCCGCTCGTATTGACGAGTGAAATTCGAATCCGGATGAGTGAAACCCATGAATCGGTCGTCCGAGAGGACGAGTAACATTTCAGTAGAAAACAACAACAAATAAAATAGTTCTTACATACTTTATTAAGCGATTAAATGCAGTAAATAGTCGCAACTGTTTTTTCAGCGATAAAATGCAATTTAAGTCAACCGGATATTGGGAAATTGACGCATTTCCGTTTTGGGACATTCTAAAATGCGGCTCCCGTTTTAATTTCACGGAGCGCGAACATTACGGTATTTGATGTTATACAAATAACACTTTCACGGGGGAAATCTTTAAGGGCACTAGTCAGGTTTTAGTTGCTTTCCACTAACCCTTGGGGTAATTGGCTCTGCTCAATATCTGCTTACCTACGGACAGTGTCCCTGGCCCCGTTTCATTTAACATCTTACGATAAGTCTCAAATTTTAAAACTGTTCACATTTTTGCACCTAAGCATTCAATGTAGACAATTGTGTGTGCATTTTATACATACAGAAATATCAAATGTATAAGAAAATGAAATGAAATCGCATTTATTTATGAATTGTAAATCAAAGAAAATAATTTAAGAAATTAAATTACGATCAAAATTGTCGTAAGTTGTTTCATAAAACTGGGTCATGTGTCGTCCTATAAAAACAGAGGCAAGAAAAAATGTCTCCTTTGTTATTATACACTGGACTATAAGCATTGCTGGTGAGGAGAAAATAAAGAAAATGTTCATATGCCTTCCTCACTGATTTAATTGAAATTTGGCACAATTGTTCTTGAATATATGGAGATTTTTTCAGTCAGATGGAAATCTTAAAAACGCCAATCACAGCACCTTAGAGATAAGTGAGTGGATTTGTCAAGAGAGTTGCTACTGACAACAGCTTGTTTATTTTATAATTGCTGTCCATATTCCTATATTCATTCAAGTGATGTCCGGCCTTTAAAGGTATAAGAGGAGAATATACGGAACTGATTATCTTAAAGAAACTACTTAACCCACCAAATAACGGCAAAATTACACTTCAAAACCGTTTATAAAAACTATCCAGGTGTTCAGGTCATAATAATGTATATGTGCCGACTAAAATTATAGGTTTATTAACAAGTTATTAAGATACCCATGACTTAAAGGCAGAATATGCTTATTAACACATAAACTGAAAGAGTTGACGAAGCACTTGGAAGCGTTACAACTTACAGAATTACGCTAACCAATCAACTGAATAAAATTAAACTACACACTATGCCAGTAAATATTTGTGTAATAATTACGCTGTATCCCCTACACGCTGCGCCAACGCTAAGCACAAAACAGGAAGTGAGCAGATCCAAATGGTTTATTTATAGCACTGGTAATGTTTATGTAAACACAAGAGTTAGAAAGTCAACGTGCCTGTTTAAGGAAGCGTACGTTTCTAATTAGTTGTTTCTATTAACGGCTGGGTACATTGGGAGATTTAATGCAAATTTGACGGTAATATTATACACAAATACTTGACACAAAGTCCCTATAAACTCCGTTAAGGTTAACAATAAGCATATTCTGACTTTAATATGCCTAAAATGAATTGTGAGTTGGTAACTCAGTTCGACGCTAAAGTTTTGAGGTTCGGCCTGGCTGGTTAAAGCTGTTTATATTACTTGTCTATAGCATTTTGATTCTCGAAATATGTAAGTTATATATATACCTCGTCGTCAGTAGAGTTAGAAACAGTGTACATATTTTGTAAACGTTGGCTGTTGTCGGTGGGATAACCACTTTAGTGTATACGAGCCTTGTTTGTACTCCGTAAACAACGTGTTTATTATATTTTACCATTTGTAACAGTTTTAATTGCAAGTAGAAGTCTTTGTTTTGCAATTGTTAAATCTGCCTTGCAAATATAGTACTTCTCGGTGATTCAGATGCTCAAAGCGCTTACTTAACCAAGACTAAGCTGCTGATTATATAAAAATGTGCAGCACTGCATAATAGAGTGATTTTAAAGGACCATAAAGAAAGATTGGTTGTCATTGACAAAATGACTTAACGAGACATTATTGTATTTGTGTAATATGTAATTCATGATAAAGGAACAGGAAAAATATACTCGAAATTTAAAACAGACAAGTAAATAACTGATAAATGAAAATTGTATAAAGTTTATTTAACATCGTTTACAAGAATAAGCTGCATGTACATATATAAATCACACTAGATGGCTTAGCTGACAGAGGTAACCCGAGAAAGAAAAGCTTTGTGTGACAATAGAAGTACATCAACGGACAACTATTTACTGTGTATTAGGCAGACATTATGCAAACATGGTGTGCCAGATAGTTTGCTAACAGGTGCCAAGTGCCAAACTGCTCTCATTCAAGTGTTTCTAACTTTTTTTTCACCTAATTTTGGCCACGGTTTTTCAAAAACTACCATGCAGAAAAAAGGCTGCATGATGCACTGTGACAGTGCATTCTTCAAGAAAATCTGTTTCAGTATAACATAGATAAACATAATTCCACGTATTTTTTGCAGGTGGTTAAACCCGCTGTTCAAGGACGGATATGTACGACAACTCGAGGTCGAGGACATGTACAATGTTGTACAGGAGGATCAATCAGACAGACTTGGACATAGGCTAGAAACGTTAGTATTTAACACGGGGAAATCTTTCATTTTGGGGTCATAGGTCAAGGTCGCCATGACCTGGTTATGAAAAACCTTATCCACACTCTAACTCTTCCACGTTTTCAGTCGCGTTCCTCATATTTGATGACTAGAATGGCCATTGATGACGAGGTTACCACAGTTTATTTTGGTGTCAGTCGATCAAAGGTCTATCATGAGAACTTGTCCTCATGATTACCACACCCCTTTACAACATATGGACCAATAATTGCCTTGTCGGGCTCCAGATGGTATTTTATTGCCCCTCGCACAAAATCCTAGGAATTTCATTGGATTAGAGCGGTCACATGATGACCCTCTATTATTCTATAGTGGGTCAGTAAATTTCATACAGGGTCACTTAAACAATATGGACTACAATTCCGAATCAAAGTTTAATTCATTTGCAAATAGTTCTTTAAGTAGTTAGTAAGAAACATAATAAGTAAATTAATAATGTTTTTTAAATTTTAAACTGTACCGGTCGTGACGTCAACGTCATGACGTCAAATTGCGCGAACGTCTCAATGACGTTGACATTCCATTAAAATGGGTTACATTTCGGTGTTTGCCTTAAAAAAGATGCTCGATGCAATAAATCAGTTATTGGGTTTGTTACTGACCCCTACAGAAATATGTGGGGTCAGTCAGATATATAGTGGGACTCGGCTATTGCCTCGCTCCCTATAAATCTTACTGACCCCACATATTTCTGTAACAAACCCAATAACTAATAATATAAATGCAAGCAGATTTAAAGTGATAATGACACTGGATTCAGTAAATGATACTGGATTAACCCTTAACCCGCTAAGCACGACTATAATAGCCTTTGCATCCATTGTAAACCGAGATCAGGCTGATCAGGGTTTACAATGTTTGACTGCTGATCAGTCATTTCCCCCCAAAACGCCACTTTGTCACATAAATGGAATGGTCTTCAGGGCCTTTCCCAGCCATTTATGGCGCAATCCAACGATCCCTTAACTTTTGAAACTGACATGCCGTGATCCCTTAATCTGACCGCGACCCTTTAAAACCGTGCCGCGATCCCTTAAACGTGGGTCAAAACTATCATTTCCCAGTGTTAATTATTGACATATCTGACCAAATAACGCCTTGAGGTATAAACTCCTGACAAACATACGTCCTTAGCTCCTGATCGGAGTGTTTTCATAAGGATTAGAGGGGCAGAGGTGTTAATTACCTCTGCGAGAAGGGTCTAATTCAAGAATTCAACCATGCGTACATGACCTGTAAAATTGTTACGTCATCAAATGTGAAAATAATTTACTTATAAGTTATATTTTATTGTAGCGTTGAATTAACGTGCATAGCTTTTAAATAGATAATGATCATGATGATGAATTGAATTGAATTGCACAAACGCAAAACTATTCAATAATCACATAAAATTATTAGAATCTCGGGGATGCAGATTATAATTGTTACGTCATCAAATGTGAGAATTTACTTATAAGTTATATTTTATTGTAGCATTGAATTAACGTGCCTCCATCCATTTTATTGCGATTTTAAATAGATAATGATGAGAAAATAATCTCACAAACGCAAAATTATTCGATAATCACATAAAATTATAAGAATCTCGGGGTTGCAGATTATAATTTAGGTTACTTCCGGTTTTGAATTTGCTTCCGTGTTTCAAACTAAAACAATTAATTATGTATAAAGACAGCAATTTATAACATTTAAATACACTTATAACCGTTTCCTACCATTTTTGTCCGAAAACGCTAACAACTTCATGCAGTAAACATGGATTAGACCGTTAGACGTTATTTATAAGATATTATACAGTGTAAATCCGGATAGTCCTTATTTCGGATGCTTAAAAAAACACACGACACTTTGCGTTTTCAAGTTGTTGTTTTTAGCTCTCCTGATCAGAGATCACTGATCAGAGATCAGCAGAGCTTATGCTGTGGTGCGGCGTCCGTCGTCCGTCCGTAAACTTTTTTTTGTAGCGACATTTCCTCTGAAACTACTGAATGGATTTTCATGAAACTTTAGAGAAATGTTGCCCATAAAGTCTAGTTGATCCTAGCAAAAATTCATGTTGATGTGAAATCCAAGATGGCCGCCAAATCTAAAAATAGATTTTTAAAAAACAAGTTTAGCGACTACTTCTTGAAAACTCTAAGTGATATTGATATGGGACTTTTTCTAAAATGATCAGCATGACATGATGTTGGTCCTTGTCGGAAATCGTTTTGATTCGACGTTAAACATGGCTGCCAGCGGCCATATTTGTTTACGTAGAGTTATTTAGTAACAACTTGTAGCGACTACTCCTCTAAAACTACTCGACGGATGTCCATGAAACTTCACAGGAATGTTGCTCTTGATGTCTAAATGATCCTAGCAAAACTTCAGGTCGGCCGGAAATTCAAGATGGCCGCCACGGCTAAAAATAGATTTTCAAAATACAAGTTTGTAGCGACTACTTTTTGAAAACTGTAAGTGATATTGATATGGGACTTTTTCTAAAATGATCAGCATGACATGATGTTGGTCCTTGTCGAAAATCGTTTTGATTCGATGTTAAACATGGCTGTCAGTGGCCATCTTTGTTTACATAGAGTTATCTAGTAAAATCTTGTAGCGACTACTTCTCTATAACGACTTGACGGATTGTCATGAAACTTCACAGGAATGTTGCTCTTGATGTCTTATTGATCCTAGCAAAATTTCAGGTCGGCCGGAAATTCAAGATGGCCGCCATGGCTAAAAATAGGTTTTCAAAATACAAGTTTGTAGCGACTACTTCTTGAAAACTATAAGTGATATTGATATGGGACTTTTTCTAAAATGATCAGCATGACATGATGTTGGTCCTTGTCGAAAATCTTTTTGATTCAATGTTAAACATGGCTGTCAGTGGCCATCTTTGTTTACATAGAGTTATTTAGTAAAAACTTGTAGCGACTACTGCTCTATAACTACTTGACGGGTTTTCATGAAACTTCACAGGAATCTTGCTCTTGATGTCTAATTGATCCTAGCAAAACTCCAGGTCGGCCGGAAATTCATGATGGCCGCCATGGCTAAAAATAGATTTTCAAAATACAAGATTGTAGCGACTACTTCTTGAAAACTATAAGTGATATTGATATGGGACTTTTTCTAAAATGATCAGTATGCCATGATGTTGATCCTTGTCGAACATGTTTTGAGTAGGTCATTTATGTATAGTAGAAAGAGAATTGGCCCTAAGACAAAACTTTGGGGTACGTCTTTAGTGACTACTTGAAAACTATAATTGATATTGATATGGGACTTTTTCTAAAATGATCAACATGACATGATGTTGATTCAATTATTTTAATTTGACATTAATTTTTTTTTTGATTCGACATTATATATGGCCGCCAGCGGTCATCTTTGTTTACATAGAGTTATATAATAAAAAACTTGTAGTGACTACTTCTCTGAAACGACCTGATGGATTTTCATGAAACTTCACAGGAATGTTGCTCTTGATGTCTAGTTGATCCTTGCAAAAGTTCAGGTCGGTCGGAAATTCAAAATGGCCACAATGGTTAAAATTAGATTTAAAAAATGCGATTTTGTGGTGACTACTTCTCAAAAAACATAAGTGATATTGATTTGGAACCTTTACCAAAATGACTGGCATGACATCTGATCAGGGTTTAACTGTCTTGGTGCTCATCAGTCATTTGATCAAAACACCCCTTTGTACTACAAATGGACTGGTCCAAATTAAAAGAACAGTCCATTATACATTCATAGAAGGGTAAGGATTTAGTCTCTTTGTATTTTGACTCTCAGAAAAAGACTGAAAAAAAATTGTAGGATTTTAAGATTTTATTTTAATTCTGATTTTCCAGCTATAACCTGAAACAAGAGCAAATCTACTGAGATAGTAACATAATTTTCAGGAGAAATTGCATAACATGACCTGTGTGTGACCTCACACCTGCTATATTTCTGAATACAGACCATTCCATTTCTGTTCCAAAGTATGATTTGGAGCAGAAAAAAGAGGATGATACTAAGGTTGATGTTGTAAGGGATTTAATTGATATAGTTTTATAATCAAACTTTTTGGTAGCATTATGACATTTTTATAAGCTGGAAAAAAATATATTCATTAGAGTAGGATACAATGGAATGATATTATAATGTTGCGTAATAAATCACAATATTTAGGAATATAGGAATATTGCTCTTGATGTCTAGTTGGTCCTAAGTAAAAATCAGGTTGGCCTAAAATTCAAGATGGCCACCATGTCTAAAAATGGATTTATTAAATATAATTTTGTGGCAACTACTTCTCTAAAACTGTAAGCGGTTTGGTACCTTTACCAAAATGAATTTTATAAAACTTTACATGAATGTTGGTTTTGATGTCCAGTTAGTTCCATTAAGTAAAAATCAGGTTGGCCGGAAATTCAAGATGGCTGCCACAGCTTAAATACTCGTTTGTGGCAACTACTTATCAAAACACATAAGTGGTATTGCTTTGGAACCTTTACTAAAATGACTGGCATGACATGTAGTTGGTCCTAAACAAAATTCATTGATTCTATGTCAAACATGGATGCCTGCGACCATCTTTTTTTAAGATAGAGTGATAATAGGAAAAACTTGTGGCGACTACCGGTACTTCTCTGAAACTATTTCCATAAAACTTCACAGGTTCCCTTGGCTGATCAAGCTATTAAAATCTATCAGTAGAGCTTCAAGGTCATTGACCTCTTGTTTAAATGGTATTCACTTAAAAATAACATCATGACTCCTGCTTAACTTCACTACATATATAATGAAGTGTTTGCAAGACAAAAAAAAATCTAGAAATGTATAAAGTTGAGTATCATTTTTTTTCAAAATAAATAAATAAAAATCAGTAAAAGAAAATGGACATACAGTACATGTACTATTTTTGGCAGACTTTTAGATATATTTAAAACATGTTTTATCACATAACATGGCGTCTGGGAGTGCAGTAAAGCCATGACTTATTTCTCATAATACACTAGTGTATTACAGATGCAAATGATGACCGAATCACTGTGTTTGTATACGTTAAAACTTTTAATACCAATTGTTTTCATGGTATATCATACGGTACGTTCAGACGCCTTAATTATTTATCATTATTTGAAATCTTACTTCATAAAATGAACGTTAGTAACGTTAAATTTGGTTTAAGGTGTCGCATTATTTGTAAGGCGAACGCATTTACAACCGCGTAACGTAGCGACGTCGTGTAAACAACAAAACTACATCATGATTTGCCCTACAAATTGCCGCCGTATATAAGGAAAATTGACAACATTAAAGTGAAACTATCACGTCGTAGGAGGGTTATGTGATAAACAGAATCTTACATTCGTGACTGTGTGTTATTGACTTTGATAAACTCGGTGGATAAAAATATAGGATACTCGGCAAGACTCGACAAGAGCCTCGTATCCTATCATTGTATCCAACTCGTTTATTAAAATCAATAATACACAGTCACTCATGTAAGATCCTCTATTTATATGTCAGGTGTATGCCCAAACCCATATTTTACTTAAAAATATATGAAAAAAAATCGATATGCAGGAGGGGACCCCCATCCCGCACCCTCCCCCCTCGTGCGCTAAATGCCACTATCCCTCCAAATTTCCTGGGAAAGGCCCTCAAAGAAAGAACAGTCCATTATATATATGTAGCAGATTGGTCATTTTGGGTTGCGGAATGGTGATGAACTGCTGAACAGTCAATTTCCCCCAAAACATCCCTTTGTCAAAAAAATGGAATAGTCTAAATTCAAAGAAAGAAAGTCCGTTATATATATTTATATATATATGTAGCGGGTTAAGAGTTAAAGCATGACGACTTGATAATACTTTATTGTTTTGTCTTGGAGAAGAAGAATTGCTATTTTCGAAAACAGTAATTTTTTATTCCATGTGATTGTGGTATAGAGTCTGTTGGATTGATTGAAAGTAAAATTGTCTGATAGCAATTAATAGGTACGCAAAAGTATATATAGTATTCAGGAGCTTCCCATATTTGAATGGAACTTTTTTTTTTTTCTAAAGTGATATTTTAAATGTTTGTTTTGCAAATCCCTAAATCAAATATGAAGTAGGTATTGTTATACAAACGGAAATAAATTAATTGATTTTATTTCATCTGAATCCTTAATTAATCTTGCTAATTACAAATGCCTTTCTACCTTGAGTTTAGCCTTTTCAGGTTGTGCTTAAACTTAAAAATGCATTCTGTTTTTCAGGGAATGGCTGAAAGAAGT
Source organism: Cyrtodaria siliqua (assembly GCA_037043455.1). NCBI lineage: Eukaryota > Metazoa > Mollusca > Bivalvia > Adapedonta > Hiatellidae > Cyrtodaria > Cyrtodaria siliqua. Next base: position 150,373 of record JAWPHD010006066.1, read on the forward strand.
AGAAAAGACAAAAGATGGCAAGAGAAAACCGAGCTTATTCCGTGCCTTATTTCGAATCTTTGGACTGGAGTATTTGTTAATTGGCATAGTACTGTTTTTTGAGGTAAGACATAAATATAGAGGATCTTACATGAGTGCCTGTTTAATATTAAATTTATTAAACAAGTTGGATAAAATTAAAATCTAACATCATTGAAATTCATAGAAAATTTGTTTCAGTAATTATTGTGATCTTTTTTGCAGGAAACCACAAAAGTAGTCCAGCCCCTGCTGCTCGGCGGCCTTATCCGCTACTTCACTCCCAACTCCAACGTGTCCAAGACGGAGAGCTACCTGTACGCCATGGGAGTCAGCCTGTGTGCTCTCATGCTTGCTATATCACATCATCCTTATTTCTTCACTGTGCAGCGTATAGGCATGAAAATGAGAATAGCCTGCTGTTCTTTGTTGTACAGAAAGGTGGGTATTACTTAAAACATTCATCGTTTTAGAATTATTTTTTGTTTAGAACTTGCCATATCAAAAATACAAGAAACTCATTAATACTAACACTCAAAATATCCTTTTTATGCAAAAATGGAACTCACTGTGTTCTGAGAACACACTGAGTGTCTCCTGTATAGGACTCGGTGTGTTCTAGGACGCAGTATGTTCTCGAGTTCCATGTTTTGAAGAAAATAAATATTTTAAAGGGACACACGGCAATCTTGAAGTATTTGAAATGGGTGTCTCGATTTATATATCCAGTATCATTTTTGTTTCGCCTTTTCGAAGGAAAAAAGAGACATAGGTGTTGCTTTTCTGGCGGCGGCTGCGGCGTCGGCGTCAACATTCAAGTTTTGCGTTTAGGTCATTT